>WIPJ01015131.1:7609-19215 GCA_018155075.1 Cassiopea andromeda | reverse complement strand
ACCGTATGATAAAAATCGCCGCTACAGTTATTGTTTGAAGAAATGGAAGTTATCGTTACTGTTGTCACTTACCGTTGCTGTGAAAGCTGTCATTGGACTGATTGAACTTTCGAGTCGGAACATTTGTTTGTTATTAATGTGTGTTGTTCTTAATTGTTATTTTTGATATTCATTATTGATTTTGCTTCTACCTGTAAAACAACAAGTTGTTTTACACTATATCCTTCCTTGGAAATAGACTTTGGTTGACTTTATCAAATATAATCAAACAAGCAAACACACTTCCTATTTTCAAACGCCATATTAAATGTTGGAAGGGCGAGAACTGCATCTTTAGACTTTGCAAAATATATATACCACAGGTTGGGCACCCAACATGATATGTATCAATTTTTATTTTACAACTGTAATATATTTTAATTTTCTAGGCCAATAGGCCTTAATTAGCAGTAATTTGCTATCTTAATTTCTTTTGCCTACTATAAATAAATTGTTGCTATTTATAATGATATGGTATTGATATAAATTCATCGAAGTACGAAGGAATTCGAGACAATCTACTGCCATATACAGCTTTTGTTTTGCGCTTTGCCCTGGACCAATTTGCTTCGATGCCCTGGGTATTTGCATCATGTACATACCCACGCTGCCCAGTGTTATTATAGGCAGTTGAAGCATCTTAATGCACTGTTACTCGAGAGCGCACAAACTGCTGAATTACTGACAGTAGAGCTGCCTCATCCTTTCTCATCCCCCATGAAGCAATGGCACAAACTACACCCCATTTTCCTGCTTGGTGATTATAAAGGCCGAATACCCATTGATGGTACTGCTCATGCATTCTCCCTCGATTATACTTAGCTCCACCAACATGAGCGATTCGTCTATTTCGACAATCAATTTTCTTCAACTGACAAACGCAAGAGATTTGCAGTGCATTCCTCACGAAGGTAATTATACCAGTCTATAATGATTGCGTTTGAAATACTTACTGCTATAGAGGCTGTTGTCATGAGCATGCTGGTTGACCAGCAAAAGACAATTGAAACCATCTCCCTTCGATAGGTCAGACTTTGCAAAGCGCGTGTCCTTTCTGAGGCGCCTCTTCTTTCGGTGAGGGCATCTCCAAGAATAACCATACTGTATGTCCAACTCCATATCTGTCCTGCAATCCCGATTGGCCATACTGTACGTGAAATAGTACTTATATCCTGATCAAACAGAAAAGGGTATCTAAAACTTTATCATACATCGACTACCATATTTCCTTGGGTCACAACAACTCTCTTCCACAGCTGTTACGTCGTGGAAGCCAATTCTTTTAGGCCTAATTCCTCACCTTGCTCTATAAATCTTAAAATATCTCAACACAAATCTACAGCAATGCGGTGAATTAAATACCATTGAATTTTCAATTACATTCTTATAACCATGCTTTTCATTAAAGGCGACAAGTATTCTTGGCGATTACAAGAAATTTTTGAAGTAGCAATTTCGATTCTTGTTCTGACGCGACAACAAACTTTACACTAAGGCATTAAACAACAGTCCACGAGACAAATGCAATAAGTCAATTTAAGCAACAAATATAACATCTTTACTGGATATGATTTGTATTTACTGATTTTAGAATTGTAATTGAAAAATTATAGAGTTTTAGAGCTAATTAATGAGAATTTTACTTACAAAGAAACTTATGGCGCTTCGCAGCAGTCACGATCGGCGAAGAAAAAAAAAAGCTTGTAGGCCTACTTTGTGTCAGAAAAATTGCTTGCGCTTCTATCAGGTACGTTTTTTCGGATAAAAACTAGTTGATCACAATGTTAAAATGATACGGCTTACGAAATACCCTGTATAGCATAACGGCAAACGAGTATGTGACCATTAAACGCATAGGCGTAGACTTGTATTTTCACCAGGGGAGGCTCAAAAAAATAGCTGCAGTAGTCAAAGGATAGTAAGAGCTGAGGGTGTTAAAGTGATGTTCTTGTGCATTTTTCTTTATTGCTTTTTTCTATTTGAACATGGTAGAAGAAACAAGCAAGAAAAAATTAAATGATTTTGATACCTGTTACTTATTAATCATAAACTTTTAGTGTTCATTTAGATAATTGCTTCTATGAAGGCACAAAAACTGTACTCTTTCTCACAGCATTTCTTGATGTGAAGTCATCGATAAGTTCATCAATTGACAGTTTCATGACCTCTTCCTTGTGTATGTTCATTATTGCCACAGCATTTAATCGTTCTTGAGACATTCATGAACGTAGGAACGTTTTCAGACGCCTTAGGCCTGAGAGCGACCTCTCAGCAATGCAACTTGAGACGGGCAAGGTAAGTATTATCCATACCAACTTACTGACCTCTGTGATCATTGATCGAACCATTTCATCTGTGATTAGAAAATCAACAACATACTGGGTGTCTTCCAATTGTGTCCCTTGGCATCTTGCGCCGTCGATTATATCTCTATGCAGCACCAATCTAGGGCCATCCACATCTTCATGATAGTGCTATTTAATGTATTCTGCTGATTTTTCTTCTCCAATGAGAAACTGCTCAACCTTCTTGAGATGTTCTGATGTTTTATCAGGCTCAAATCGGTCGTTCAACCCAACAAGCACACCATCCAAAATGGTGAAGTATTTTATGCCTGTAAAGATCTTGTGCAGTGGCCGGAAAAAACGAAGCCTCCGTGCCCTCATCTATGCGTCTTGGAACTTTATGCTGTCTCGGTAGTTTGGGCTCTTTAATTGATGCATTACTAGCAACAGCATGTAGTATTGATTGCCAAATGCAAACAAAACGGGCATCAGTTCTTGCATTTAAAAGAGATTGTCGAATATATTTAATCGCTTTGTCTGATTTGCAGAAGGAAAGTTGTATTCCCTGCAGCGTTGTACTACCTCCTTCAACAATCGTAAATACCATCCTCAAAATCTCAAGCAAGAAAAAACTTTTACATTTCTTAAGCATCTTTAAAAAGCCGCCAGCTTTTACATCAGCTGCATTCTTCTCTTTTGAATTAACTTCTTTAAGCCAGCTGAAAATAGCAGCATAGTAATTGCCTGTATAGACACTAGTCCAGCGCGCAGGGCAAAATGGTCTCAAAGGCTTTGACTTATTTTCTTCATCTTCGTCCTTGAAATGAGAAAACCAAGCCAACCTTATAAGGGAACCCCGGATGAAAGCTGTAAGTTCCTTAACCAAAACCATAATGTTTCGAATTTCTTCATTATTGTTCATGGCATCGTGAGCTGCCAGATTCAGTTTGTGGGCACGACAGTGAACATATAGTGCACGACTTTCCTTCTCAAGGACTTTAGATCTCAGACCGGCAACATGGCCAGACACGTTGGCCGCTCCGTCATAGCATTGGCCTCTGCATATGTTAATGTCTAACTGCATTCTCAACAGTACATCTTTCAATATTGCAAATAGTGCATCACTTGTGGTTATAGATGTTTCATAGAGCCCAAAGAAATTTTCTTCTATGCTTAAAGCTTCATAAGCAATGCGCAAGCAAACACTTATTGCTCCTTACCGGAAACATCGGGAGTTTCATCCATGATGATTCCGTAGTACTCTGCAAGCTTGACTTGATTTGTTAACCTGCATGGCTAAAATCGAGTAAGATCTCATTTGAGATCTGTGGACATAACCACTTGTATTTTTCCTCTCTTTTTAACCAGGAATCTAATTCTGGAACGTCGTTTCTTCTTTCGTCTAAAAGCACCTCGAAGTTGCTGTTTTCCTCAGTGTGGCCTCTTACTGCTAATCCTTGGCGACCCAGATATCTGATGCTTGTGAGAAGTACAGCCAGTGCTATTCTATTCTCCTTCATTTGCTTTACTTCTCCGGCTTCAAGCAAACTTGAAACTGTTTCTTTCCCCGAGGCTTTAAATACAGCTACAGAAGCACGATGAAGGTCAAATCTCTTATGAGACGGAAAGGTATAGAGAGCTTTCTTCCAATTGCTAAAGCCGCTTTCAACACAGCATCGGAACGAATCTATCTGTCTTGCCATGGTTGGCTTTGGCAGACCTTGATTTGTAGCAGTAACGCAAATACTGCAAAACACTCGCTGCCTTTCACTGTCATACGATAGCCATGTGTACGTTCTTTTCCAACTATCTTGGAACTTTCGCGTGGGCTTCCCTTTCTCTTTGCCTAAGCCTACTTCATCCACCGCTGCTCCAACGCCTCTTTCCGAATCTCCAATATTTTCTTCTTGACATTTTTCTCCTATTGACTTATCTACATTTGCTCGTTCCTTATCTTTCAATCTTATCAAAAAACTTGTCCATGGCCGTCACGTAAGCAAAGATTGCATGTTGTGTTCTTCTGATGCTTCCCGCTTTCTTCCGGAGATTAGCCTCGAATTGGTTCTGTAACATATGTTTTGACCCTCAATCTCACCAAAAACTAACTCCTGAACTGCTTCTGAGATGATTTATATTGTTGGTGACAAGAACCTTAAGAGTTAGTTATAAAATTGAACTTCCAACTTTCCCAAAATTTTTTCAGGGGGAGATAGAGCCCCAGTGCCCCCCCTAAGTCTACGCCTATGGTTAAACGTTCACGCAAACTTTTCAAGTGGATTTTTAGGCAACTCAAACTAAAGCCCCGTTTTCAATCTATTTCAAGAAAAATCCGCACGAAGTATTTATCTAATGGCTGAGAGAAGCGATTTGAAAAAACCGACTACCATTTTTGACTAAATATCGCACTTCGCGATGAAAAGTTACGAAAATGCAGTTTGGATCTAAATGTTTGAGGCTGCCGTGGAAAGTGGCAAAAAGGACTTCAACCATAGTCACAAGGAGCACTAGTCTGGAGGCGAACAATAGCCTATTGTTTTAACTTTTCGGCTTTGATTGAGCAACAACAACAACAACATGGGAGTGCATTTCACAGAATGTGGGCTGTTAGTTGTACTGGAAAATTTTCTAATGAGGGTTTTTGATCAATGAAGGTCGTGAGACTCTTTGAGATTTTTCGATGACAATGGTTTCAAACAAGATACAGGACTTTTTTTATCAAACAAGAGACATTGAAACTGAGGTAGCGTTATTCTGAGTCAATGATGGCCTAAATAAACCTACTCTTCATTTTGCGCTCGCACCTCAGTCAGTCTTGCAATCATTTTTGAGTAGTTTCATCAACGAAACTTTATGACAATGCGCACTACTTTTGCCTTTTCAAGTAGCGAGTTGCAGATGAAGTGGAAGATTGGCTAATTGCCTCTGCACATGAACGCAAATCATCCTGTCTCTTGATATCAGAAGTAATTTCATGCGAAATCTGATATTCATCCGCAGGAACTTTGTATTGCAATAAGGAAAGCTGCTCAAATACTTGAAATAAATGATGTTTTTCAGATTATCTGCAAATTATGTACAATATGTGTGAAAGATTAGGAGAGGCATGGCTGATCTCGTTGGGAGAGTTCAACCATGCCTCTCGGCCAATTTTTAGCACAATTGATGCATTAATTTAGCCAGAAAATTATATCTCACATTTCCACTTAATGAAACAGATTTGTTGCAGATGAAGTTAGTAAACATTTTCTCTAGCATATCTCTGGAATGTCTAAATTTGGTTAGTGTTGTGTTGCAATACTTATCAAGGTATCACTAATTTAACTTTAGGGAACTGAAGGGAGATGTTTCTGTTCTTTGTCTACCAATTTTGTTCATTGATATGCAAATGGTAAATGTCCAAAGACATATATCTAGGATGTCAGGCAAAACAGATCATTTCCATGTGCCCAATTCACATGTTGCCATTTTTCCTTGCAATGTTATATCTGGGAATCTAAACCTGATGATAGGCTCTTCCTTTACTATTTTCTTTATTTCATCATAAACAATAAATCATGATCATTAGCAACTACTAAACCATCCTTACCCTACTTTTAATGGTTCAAAAGGTGTAAATTTCCTCCCTTTGCTTTCAAAATTAAAAACACATGGGAAAACCTGAGAAATAAAGTTCAATAAAGTCCCCACAGGCATTTACTGCACTGCAAAAGCTATTGCAGGGTGTCTGCCAAATCTGAAAGATAAATTTCTCTGGCATTTCCCTGACAAATATCCCCGTTTCCTTTATATTTCATTGCAAGTATCATCCAATAGAAGAAAAATCATAGGAGTACCTCCCAAAAGACCCCCAATTCAAACTACCAAGTAAAGCAAAGAAGAAAAATTACATTAACAAGTTTGAAATGTTTAAAATCTGGTAATCCTTAGACCTTTAAACCAGTGGCGTAGCTAGAGGGGGGGCAGGGGGGGCGGCTGCCCCCCCACCAACCTTTTCCAGCTGCTTGTCGGAAATTTGTCGGAAAGTTAAACACGTGAAAAAGTTTGTCAACAAATATATTTTTCAAGTTTAAACCTTAGGGCCTGTTTTTATATGAGAAAAAACACCTCAGGTAGTGCTTTGTGTAGATTCCACCTCTCGTGAAGTGAAATCTCACTATACCTGTGGTGTGGGTGATTTTATATTTGTCATATAAATTCATGAAAATTGCTAATAGTAGAATTCACGAACAAACAACGACCATTTGATACGACGTATAAATGGGGGCAACAACCGAACTTCAAAGGTGTTTGTCAGAAAACTTGTCAACACAACATCCCTAAATTTCGTCGGAATTTGTCCGGGTTTCGCCCCTTCACTGCCAAATCGTAGCTACGCCACTGCTTTAAACCATATATATTTTACAGAACTGATTATGGCAAAAGGATGAAAAAGATAGCTTAAGTGTTGTGCCATCTTGGGTGTCAGTGCAAAGGGTCAGTTTCATCCATTAATCAATAAATCTTAAATGAAATTTACAAAATAAAATAAAATTTTTGCAAGGTCAGGCTTCCCTGGCATTACAAAAAGGACCAAATTTCCCTGACATGTTTATGAGGGAATGGATTTCCCTGACATGACAAACACCCTGAATTAGTAGCTCCCTGTCTTTCTAGATCTTTCTCTAATAAGCCCCCCTGAAATAACATTTGTTACAGTAAGGCCACTTTTCTATTTAACGATAACTTAGAAGTTATCAGGACGGTAAATGGACCTGAGGAATAAAATACTATGACACAATGCGTAGTCTATATAACAATATAATTCACTGCTTCAGAGGGCAGGGGGGGACCTCACCGCTCGAACCAATTTCCGAGGGTGATATGGGTCTTGAAGATGCACCCAGCGAGATGATATTTATTCTGATCCCCTTGTATACTTTCGGTTTACCAGAGCTTGTACGGTACTAACAATAGAAAAATTATCTTTGGCTGTGATTATAACAAGTGCACACTTTTTCCTCTGTAAGTTTCTTTTTCAAGGTTGCACTAATGATCCATATTTCTTGATATGCTCCACAACTTTTAACATGGTTTAATGCATTCTGAAAGGTCTGGGTACGATCGAAAAAGTTGACAATAACATAGAACAATAGGCTATTGTTCGCTTCCAGACTAGTGCATTCTTGTGACTATGCTTCAACTGTTGGAAAGAGTAAGTTCTTGTCTATCATTAAAAAAATTTACGTAGAAAACGCTTTGCACACGTATTTAAAACGGTTTTGAAAAATCAGTGTTTGTGGTTAATGTAGCGTTGCGGTCTGTTGTCACTGGAATTTTGCAAGAATCCATTCCGCGCATCCCATAGCGCGTAACAGCTGTTATGATATGTATGATATAAATTATTTATACACGATTCTACCCTTCAGCTTTTTTATTTTACATTAACATACACAAAATTCCAAGTAGATAATATTTCCAATAGTCTAAATACATAGAAATAAAGAGTAGATAACTAAATTTGTGCTTCCGCTGACTCCCTATCAACCATAAATCAGTCCTATTTACGCTATATCTCAGTGTGTTTACACACGCATCAAAACAATTTCAGTAACTCTATTCACATACTGAGGAATATGGCAGTTTTCGACGAGATCTCGCGCGTGCTAGCAAGTTGAGGGCGCGTGTGCAAGCGTGCAGTTAATCTTAGGACATGCAACTACACATGCACATGTGGAAGCAATAAAAAAATAGCGTGCGGGCCCATATTCTTTACACTTATATGTAGTGAAAACTGAACTTAGTTGATGATGCATATAGAACTGGTCTTAAATTCATAAAGGATGCTAATTGACGTCATCAGTCATTGTAATCTGGCTACACCCATGCACGCGCTAAATCTCGCGCATGCAGCCGCCAGGTTCCTCCCTATGACCCACTGGGACAGCCGAAGTGAAGATTAGCCATCACGGTATTTGACCATAATACGCATACAGGGTTAGGGTTTTGGTAGGGTAAGGGTTAGTTTCCTTACTTCCACCATTAGGAAATTACCCAAATATGGTAAAACATGCGTTGTTCTGGAAGGTATTTTGTGTTGTATTTTCGTTACCATTTGGTAAACCGTAATTTTTTTCCATATTCTTAACCAGCTTGGTGAGTACTTTCGTTTGATTTATAAATTGTTTGGAAAGTCGTTGATGACTTATGTTCACATCCGGCTTTCACCGCTCCTTAGGCCCCACTCACACTATATCGGATTCATCTTGTACCACATTCTTGACCTAATCCGATATCAAAATTTTACAGTGTTTACTCCGCTCCGTTTCATTCACGTCACTAAGCCTTTTGTTTAGAGGAACTTTTCATGGCAACTGTCACTGCTTGAAAATTGATTGACGCTCGAAAACAAAGCTGACTGCAGCTCAGAGAGAGCTTCCGGAGCGACGATGTATTGGATTCATGCATTTACACTAGGTTAAAAGTGATCCGATATCGAAAGTAATCCGATACATACCACTTTCACAGCGGAGTGATTTCACTCCGCAAAAGCGATACTGAGCATATCGGATTCATCCGGTATAGTGTGGATGGAAGGCCTATCTGATATAGGAAGTAATCCGATATGTAATGAATCCGGTATAGTGTGAATGGGGCCTTAGTCGAAGCTCTTGAGCAAAAACATTCACGTTGCAAACTCTGACTGCTTTACCTATCAAACCAGCTTGTTAGCCCATTCCTGCCATTTATGAAAATGTACTGAAAGAAACATCACAGTCCGTCTGGTATTTGGCTAGATACTATGGCAAATGTGATAGCTTTTCAAAAAGCTGTTTTGATACGAGCTAGCGACACAGATGATCTTGCGGAGCAGGGGAATCTACTCCTTCCTTGTATACTTCGTCATGGCCCAGTTACCCTGATTAACAGCGAACATTGCAAGCTGTCGTGGCAGCAACAATCTCACAGCTGTCTGGATTTCCCTCGATGTGATCGTCGCCTTCTTGTTGTAGTGAGCAAGGCGAGAGGCTTCCTGTGCAATCCGTTCGAACATGTCAATGACGAAAGAGTTCATGATGTTCATTGCCTTCCTTGAGATTTCAAGGTCTGGATGATTGTGACTCAAAACTCTGTAGATGTAGATTGAGTAGCTCTCACGGCGCTTTTTCAATCTTTTCTTCTCTCCTCCGAGCGCTTTTCTACCCTTCTTTCTAACTCTCACCTTCTCTACAATCTTCGGCACCTCCCTTCCTTCCTTGGGTGCATCAGACATCGTTACACTTATCTCGAAATTGGCGAAATGCAGTCAACGGGTCTTTAATCCCACTTTGTGTCATTGCAAGGTATGTTAGGATCAACAATCACGTGGGCTGGCAGTAGCACTAAGTGATTGGTGTAATCGGATCCTTGTGTTTGTTGAAGTATCAGCACATAACAGTTGGTGGCAGTGCCACTGGTGCCTGACACACGTAGGTGAATTCCTCTACGGTAGGTAAAAACAAGTCTTTGTGGGGAATAGGGGAAACCTACGGGGAAACATATGGGGAAAATATTCTAATGTAGGTGAAAAATCATATGAAAGTTGCTAGTTATAATGTGAAATTTAAAGAAAAAAAATATAGAGAGATGAGAGATAAAGAGAGAGAGATGAAAGAAGAGATGAAATGATGCTTGAATTATCATCGTCATCATCGTCGTAGTTGAATTCGGTGGGCTACTTTATATTCAGTCAGGATTCTTTCATGCACGAGCGGTCTTTAGAATCGTAGTGGAGAGAGTAGACATTTTAATAGCTATTAACTTTTATCTTCATTCCAACTTCACTGTGCAAATGGCTCGGCTAGGTGACTCACGTCCCTGCCATTAAACCAACGAACTCTAACTCATGCTTCACATAGTTCTAGGTCTTATTCCCTAGTTCTCCTTACTTGCATCGTAATCCTAGTTCTTCTCGTTCTTCTTACTCCATTTTTTTTAATCCCAGTCCTCTACCAGGGGTGCGCTTAAATAATGTAGAAATACTGATTTAGGATGCATCAGCATTTTTGCCGACATAGAGTAATTGTTACTCAGCATAAAATACAAAAGAAGGGTAATGCTAGTTTATTCTATTATACCTAGTCTAGTCGGGTATGACGCAAGGGTAGATAAGCCTTAATCCCTAAAACAATAGAATGGATTGCCACATAATGCACAGTCATTTTTACGGGGTGTCCTATGGTGTGCCTAGCTTCATGAAATTACTATGTTTGTGCTACTTATATTCAACCTAACTTATTCTTAACGATTAACGTAAAATACTTTTGGACATATACGTGCGTCTTACAATTTAATGAATAGAAGCTACCGATATACACATATGCTAACATTTCCTGGAAACTATAATGATTCTGTTGGCTCATTTCCAGTCGAGCCCTCGACGTATCTCACGAGCAACTAATATGTGATGACCCTCTCAACCTTTTGCAAGCCTTGAGAGTCCAAATACCTAATATACCAATGCGAAACGACATAGACCTCTACAGTCTTCTCCAAGCACTGTGAGTCTAAATAGCAAATAACTACATGTGAGACGTCCTAACAAGATACAAGTACTTTCGCAAGCTACTTTATCTGTCCTAATTTTCCATGTATAGCTCCGTACTTTCATTTATAAATTAGCAGTGTGACAATAGGGAATTCTACAAGATTGCCTTTATGTCCTGCAAGATAGCTAGATTTAAGCAAATAGTTACAGAAATTGAACAATGCATTGCAACAGCCTTTGTTTGCTATATGGTTTCAGGCCCATAGACACTGGAGGCAGGGGCATTGTCCCCCCAAAATTCTCCAGGGTTCTATATAGGAGTACTCTACACTGTACCTTTCAATCATTTAACAGTTGACTTCTACCCAATCTAGAATTATAGCATTATTCTACCCAATCTTGATGTTTGACCTGTTTGGTACTCATCTTATTTCCCATTTGGCTATATTCACCATCCAGTGGCGGCTCGTGCTATTGGGCATTATGGGCAATGCCCCCCCACCGAAAAATAAATGAAAAGAAAAACTTGTACAATTAAGCTATAGCAGTGAGAAAAATATAAAATGTTATATCCTAGCATGTTTCACCAGGCATTCAAGGGCGCGAGATTCGATTACTTCTAATTGTGTTGACTTGAGCCTCGTACGTAAGCACTTTTAAAATGATGTCATTTTCTGGGCAAACTAGATTCTGCCCTTAGAATTGGCTACCTGACATGCGCAATAGCAAGGATCAAAAGCCCAATGCCGATAAAAGAAGTAGCCGATTGGCTGAAATTG
>WIPJ01015096.1:0-11007 GCA_018155075.1 Cassiopea andromeda | reverse complement strand
TGAGCTTCTGTTACCCACAGCAGTTGTAAATAAACAAGGGAAAACTTAGGCCTTTACAGCAAACTAACCGTAAACTAACCGTAAACTGGAGGTCGATCGGTGAAGTAATCGGCTGTTGTGAAGGAGCACATCGTGGTGTTGCTGCTTGAAAGGCAATAGGCCAGGGGTTACCAACCTCTGTGGGCTTCGGTGCCAAATTCCCTAAGCAACATTCTTGCTGGGGCCAGATGCAAGGTCATACTAGCGGTCTCTTTTTGAGCGATCTTGCCCAATATTTTGGTTACTGCCCAATGAAACCGTCGTTGAGGGCATTCTTAATAGGGATGTTTCCTAATTATGTTTTATGGTTTGGGAGCAGTATTTAGCTTATGATGACACCATCCATGAAATGTTAGTAGAGGATGGGCGAATTTAGGGGGAATAAGGTTTCTGGGGGCTTGCCCCAAGAAAAATTCTTTACGACCACAACCTCTAGAACGTCGGAAAACGCCTCTTCAAAACAGAATATGGCTTGTTTTGATAATTGAAATTTAAATGGAAAACCTTATGACTTGATTGAACTTTGCAGACTTAGATAAAGATTAGGAAAAGTACCACCGACTTCTCCTTTTGCTATCAAATGCCAAATAAACGAGGGGTCCTAATAGACAAGGGGTCGGAAAAAATTCCGAAATTTAATAAATGGGGGATCAAAATAAACAGGGGAGTTGGAATTGAGAAAAGGCTTAAATGATTATACAAGGACGGAAAGAACAGAAACAGGTGGTCATATACCATAAATTTAAAATATATACAGCAGTACGTTATTTTGCCATGAAAATTGAGCGTAAATAGTACTAACAAAGAAAGGAAATGAAAAGAGGGGTTTGTAAAAACAGTCAATTTCCTTAAAATCAATAAACAGGGGTCCTAATAAAGTCCTGAGGGTGGGGAAAAATCAAAAACTTAATAAGCGGGGTGACGTTTAATTGGCACCTAAGAGTACTGTCGAATGCTTGTACGTCAAGACCAAATAGAAAGCGACATCACACCGGATATATCGGCGTAGGTTACATGGAATGCACTGAAGACTCTTGCAGTACGTTGCAATCTTTCAACACAGAAAATTTTTTTATTCTGCATAATAATGGAATTAAAATAACAATATTTTGTTTCAGAAGCGCCAACTATTGCTCGTGCATAGCACGGGCAGTGGATGTTAATCGCTATAGGAGTTGAATATGATATCAGACAAGATACTCCTCTTTTCGTCTTGAAGAAGTCTTTTGACACAACGGGAAATTAAGACATTACTTCTTAAGCCCGCTTTAAACGAAACTTTTTAACCTAGGTTGAACCCAGGTTGAGCCAACCGAAGTTTTATTTTTGGCGTGTAAATTGACTCAATATGGGTTCACCCCAGGTTAAGAAAATTCTACTCGAGAGGTGGGTTGAACCTTGGTTGAGTGTCGTGTAAATCGAACTGGGGTGAACCTGGGTTAAGGAAAACTAGCATGCATGCGCTAGTCGCTTGAAGAGCGTCATTTCTTATCTTCGTTTATGTGGAGAACAGTGAATGTAATCTTTTTCCACGGAACAAAATGAAATATTTCTTGAGCCCTAAAAGTATTGCTCTTAGAAAGATGCACTCGCAACAGCCAAGTAGAGAAACAAAGCTAAAGATAAAACGATTCAATTTTTAAGCTGATATGCTATGAGAGAATTATGCGAGATTCTACTTTTATCTTTATGAGATTTATTTTAATTAAGTGGATTCTCGGGTTTGTACTTGCCATATGTTAGAGCAGGGTTGTCCAACCGTTTTTCTCGGAGGGCCATTTTCATATTTAGGTCATTGACAGAGGGCCACTTATATAATACATATCATTAAGATGGAAATTTCTATAGAATATGAACCGAAATAATTGCGATGTAATTTTGTAATTGCATCGAAAGTTTCACCTCCATGTATTTTTTTTAACAGCTTTAATCTCAACACGGGCCACACCAGACAACATGGCGGGCCACGCGTTGGACAACCCTGATGTAGACAATTGTTCAGAGTTGATTTTCACAAATAGTTTCAAGTAAAATGCAGTATTCTCTCGTGTGAATTCTTGTCCGGCCCAAGATAGAATAACCCGAATGGCTTCGTTTTGGAGAATATTAAAGATTGAAGAAAAGACTCTAATAGGCTAGCCGATTGAGTTCCTTTCTTGACTTGCTTTTCTTATTTTTACATTGAAAAACACTTCCAAACAACATTTGCCAATTTATGTTCCTTTTCTCTTTCCCAGTTTATTTGTATATACGTAATACCTAAAGCTAAGAATCAGTATTGACTTAATTCTAGAGACCTGACAGTAATTTGATATTATCTTTCTTTGCCTTTCTATTCACAATAAATGACCTGCATATACTCAATTGCAATAACTTGGAATGGTGTTCCTGATGTAACTGGTGGTATTACATGAGCCAAGTCTGTCCAATGTACCACAAGTTCAGTTACTCAAATATACAAAAAAAACTTTGATATACTATTTGCAACTGCTATACTACGAACACGAACTGACTATAAAATGATTTGACATAGGTACATAAAGCAGATAAAACAGTACGGGAATAATTGTCCCTAATTATCTGATCGAGTAACAGTCTTAATTGTCACTATCGTGGTGCCGCTGTAGTAGTTTCTCACTCTATAGCATCAGGGGCTTCCATCATGAACCTTACATATTCCCCCTTTTTTGAGAAATGCCGTCCCTGACAACCAAATCCATAGAGGTGTTGAATAATTGAAACAGTTCTTCATTTTCATCGGACAGTCTTTCATGGAGAGTGTTTGGGCCGTCCTGACGGAACTCTGGTATATTTATATGCAGTTAATATCATGCAACATGGAAGAGTTGATATTTTTAATAAATCAGTAAATATAACAAGTGTTAATGAATTCAGAGAAAGATTGTGGAGACTTATCAGAGTCCATATTGCTTACATAGCTTTGCCACATGACTATCTGTCTACTAACTATGGTCAAATAGCATGACATGCACACGTTCTAGAAATGAGTATGTCCTAAGTTGCAATGGGTGTGGTCCCCTAGAACTTTAAGATTCAACCCGGTCACCTGATTCGCTGGACCCGCGCCTGGAACTAATGAACAAACGGGATAAAATGAAGAAGGCTGCTACAGAACAGAAAGCCCTTCCTTAGGGCCAACTAATATAAGGCTACGTAATCAATGTTATACATTAATACGAAAGGCAGTTAAGATTTTCCACCATGGGTTAGCTGAAGAGACCAGAAATGACCCTAAGAAGATGTGGAAGATGATTAACAGAGTGTTAAAAAGAGCCTCGGCTGGTAAGTGTATTCCCAGTCTAATTGTAAATGGTAATGCAGTGACTGAGGATGGCAAACCTGGTGAGGCTTTGAATATGCTCAAAGCGACAATGAATTAAAGTACATCAAATCAGTTACCTTTGTCTTAAAACCAGTTACTGTTTCTAGAGTCCTAATTTGCTTAAACCAACTAAACCAACCAACAAAATAGCAAAGCATGTGGGTCTGATAAAATACCAACAACTTTGGAAACAGCTGCAGCCAATTTTAGTTCATAACTAAAATTTGGAATGAACTAACAATAGGGTAAAGATCTAGTGGGTGCTTAGAAGCTTGTAGAAGAAAACTATGCACAGAAAATTAAACATATGGAATACTTTTATTATTACTTTGTTTATTCATGTGTTAGCTGTTTAATCGCATCAAATCTTGGATTTAACCAATACCAAACAAATCTATCTAACAAACCAAATCTTATGCTTGATCCCATAAAACGAAGGGTGTTTGAGTTTATGACAAATCCAAATTTGTTCCTCCTCTAGAATAGAGCGTGGTGTGACTAAACTGTTGAATCACCTCCTCTAGAATTAGAGCGTGGTATGACTAAACTGCTGAACCAACCTATTTTCGTTTTACTCTCATACTAACCAACGTGTACGCAATACCAATTGTTTGGTCATGTACAGTAATGTATATGGGAAGTCCAGAAAGAAGACACATAGATAAATATATGCAAAACTTGATATCATATATAACTATGTACAAATATGACGATTGATAACGTAAACGTAGGTTAAGCGTAAAGCTTGAACGTGTATAGAAGTCATAAAACGTGAACCGAACAGCTGGTTTTGATATGTACAATGCTATATAAGTGTCAGAACAATATAATAGTCTCCAGGCTACTAGAGCCATTAGTTCCCAGACCTCAGTATATCACAGTATAGATGGATAGATTGACTTCCAAGAAAATGCTTCAGTGTCAATTGCTTCGTTAGCCAGTAGCGGGCTGTGAGAGTATTCGCTAGGAGGGCACTTTCATTATTAGGAAAAATTCCCCCCTGACGGAAATCTTCATAATTCAATTAATGTTTTTGTAATATAATTGAGATAATAGAGAAGAGAATGTCACGAGAGGCATTCATTCATTCTTTCTGAGATAGCATTTAATTCGATTCGATGTACGCACACTTGATCAAGTGTTTAATAGTTATTTTGGTGATGAAAATTTCTTGTTTCTTTAGCATATAGTCTAAATTTCATTTGCTGCAGTATTAACTCTAATAACCTTAAAAACTTTGATTTTAGCTAGTCTTATCAAAGAAAGAACTTTATGACATTATATGACAGTAACGTGATTAATGACTTTTGAAAAATTAAGATCCGAAGGAAGAAATGCTCTCTAAATAATTAGCTATGACCTTAGGTTGAAAATTTTCTCTCTTCTTTTCAACTATCCACTTTCGGAGAAGACTCTTATCCTTCAGGGGAGATTTATGAAATGAAATACCGTTTTTAGAAAAATGATTTGTGCATCCATATGCAGAGCAAGATCTAACCATTTTCTGAAAAAAGATCAGACCCAATTTCACTTGTTAAAGCTAATAATGTGGCATATTTTATATGTTTATCTTGATGGCAGCAAACAGCATACAACCAAACTCCGCATTCACAGTTGGGTCTCCTGAGCTCGGAGTCGTACAATCACAAACAACCACGGGGAAAAGATTATTGTTAGCTTCGTTATAAATTTTGAAATAAAAGCAATGTAAATAGTTGCCAGCAGCTTCACTGCTACGTTGTAATAAAGCTTTAAACTATACTTCTTTTGAACTTCAAAAAGCGTACTGCCATCCTCAAAGTTCAATCGAAATTGAGGAGATTAGATATGGTTAATGACGACTCACCACCTTACACGCTGGAAATCTGTTATGAACTTCACAACCTCGGCACTTACTTGTTACCAATTTATTAGGGCTCAGTACTGGCGACAAATCTTTTTGCCGATGTTGTTGCTGCTTTATAGCCAAGGACGCTGTGAAGGAGATAATAGGCCAGTCAGCGTGTTTCAAGAATTTTTTCTGAAGACTCAAGGTACATGAAGTTTTCAAGCCCTTTTCTCTACTAGAATGTTTGGTAATTGCAAGATGTCTGAGCAAATCCAAATAGCAAGTAGTTTTGGATCTCTCAAGTTTTTATTGAGGGGTAAGCTTATAAACCTTTGTAGTGATGCTGGCGTTTCTCGATGAAATAGATAGCTGTAAAAAGTTAGTAGACTGAAGACACTTTAGAAGAGTAATAAAGCTTCAAAAAAAGATTCCACCGTTCCAAGTGCTCCAAGGAATAGGATGATGAAGTTAGTTTACTTGTATTTCGAGCTGAACTCTTAGTAAAGGGACTATTTGAAAGCTTTTCTATGAACGTTGACTTCTATGTTTGTATATATTTAATACTTTATTCTTGACACTAGTAACGACAATACAATAATAAATACTTTATTTGTAAGAAGGCTAGTGTATTCATACTTAAAAGACGAACTAAATGATGCATACAAATTAAGATATTACAAATAACATTAAAGCAGTAATAGCGGCCTTGCCTTGTTATTTTCAGCCCGCAAGCCATATTTTTGATTTCTGACACCCCAGACCAATAGCAGCAAGGTTTCAAGACATAGTGGCTTCCTAAGAAATTCCTCTTGAACTATCAGTGGCTGTTTCTTTTCAACAAAACAACTGTCTAATGCGGGGTGTCTGCCATTTCAGTGAAAAGTCATTCAATACCAAGTATTTGGTCATGTACAATAATAAATAGATAAATAGATAGATTGTTACCAAGAAAAATCAGGAAATTTTGCAAAATTTAGATAAAATCAAGGAAACTTGATGGAAAGTGTTTATGTTCCTCTCTCTGGTAAATAGATGCCCTAATATGGTGAAAAACAAGAAAAGAATTCTAGACATAGTTTTTTTGAATAGCAAAGTTGAAACATACTTCTCTGCTCAAATAAACTAAAACTTACTTGAAGTGTAGGTGCACTGAAGTAAAACATTTTTACTGCTTCAAAATGGTCAACCATGCTTCAAAATCATGCCCTTATTAGTCTTTTTCTCATTTGCAAACATTTTCCTGCAAAAAATTGAGGTTTTATTGCTACCAGAAGTAGAAAAACTTCAAGTCCTGAAACAGCAACTACTTATTCCTGTGTGACATAAGGTGAGCTACTGCAATCTGAAACTATTGACCAACAATACTGTATTTTCAGGTTTCCACACTGGAATACCCTAAATTGATGGTCTCAAACAAGCCTGAGTCATGCATTGACCCAGATTTGTTTGAGGGATATATTAATAAATGGCTAAGTCAAGAACTACTTTACATCTTGTGTCACAAGCCCTACACACAGTATTTTTGTCAAGGTCATACTTTGAATGGCTGTTGTGTAAAATTCACTTCAAATTTGAATGCCAAAGGTGGCCTGTTCATTTTTCTGACCATAGACAACATATAAAATATGGTTCTTTTCAATTCAAGTGGGCTGACATTGTGTAAGTAAGTCAATATAGATCCTGAGCAATAACTATGCATGGGTTTGGCTGAGGATCTATATTGAATGAGGTAAAACAGAGCAGAAATCAGAGAAATATCAAGGAAAATAGCTTTTCTGATTTAGCAGATATCCTGTGATGATAGAGCTAGCCAGAAAATGTTACCATATACCTTGCTGACAACTTCAGTGCTCTGGTTTTCAGTATTCAGGTTCAGGTTTAATTTGTAAATGTTACTTTTTGAAAAAATTTGAATTTATACTAAGTACTGATAATTTTAATGCATGACTTTTAGCAAATGGTAAGAGTGGTGCATAAGATCAATACCTATATAGCAGCATTAAAAGCCTTGATGAAGTTTCAATTGATGCATTGTACAAACAAGCAAATTCACTCACCTTAGGATAGAACTGGCAATGGAAGTTGGTGCAGAGAGTGAATTTTCTGAGTATGAACTTATGAGAGAGAGAAACATAATTGAGAATCATGAGTTTATGGTTAAATGTGGTAAGTTAGACTACATTTCACTAGAATTGTTTATTCTATTAGCTAATATTATATTCAATATCATCTTATTGAAAATTGAATATGGTATTAGTGATGTTTATTGTATGCTGTTTGATTTTATTGATATCTCACCATAGATTATTTCCCTTCTGTTTCTGAATATCCAAGTTGTAAATTGTCGTACTATTTGATATTATAGGTTTATCTTTAAAAACGTTACCGTCTGTGGAGCATAGTGGGAAAGGCCAAAGCTTAGATAATGGTTTTGTACCTAAAAATTCTGATAAGGAGGATAGTGGAAGAGCCTCATCTTCAGATGAGCATAAGGCAAGGAGATGTAGAGAGACGAAAGAGAAGACAAAAGTAAGCAAGAAAAAACAAATACCAGGCCAGTAAACACTTCAATGCATTTTGTTTTAGTGACTTATTTTTAGTGTTAATAATTGGTAATAATTTGGAGTCCTCAACTTTTCATTAATGAATTATTCTCCTTGAAGTATGTAAATTGATGTTGTTTTGAAAATCATAGCATCTTTCATGTTAGTAACCTCAATAACAAACACACTCGCATACTAACATTGCAAACTCCCCCACCTGAGATCACATACTCCTCCATTCTCCCTGAGTAGTGGTAGTAAGAGCTATGTAAGGCTTGTGTCAGAAAGTAGACTGAAATGCTATGTTCCACTGGTAGTAAAACTCTGAATGAAAATTAGCCTCTCTTACAATAGTCACTAGTTATGTATACAAAGATGATTCATATGTATAGCACATGACCCATCCTATTACACGTAGCAGAGGCACTTCTGTTAATTACTCATCATTTCTTAGCTGTTTTTCAATGCACTTCAGAAGAGTTGTGATGCTTTTGAACTTCATTGAGAATAGTAAGTTCCATGGCACATACACCTGCAGAAACACTGGATAGTAGGGAAGGCCTTCCCAACAGCAAAAGAGCACCAACTTCCATAGAATATACAGTTGCTATGACACCCATGAATGTTTCTTATCTTTGATGCCATTGATAATTGACTCTGGCTTCTTTACCTTCTTTTTCTAAATATTTTATTGTGAAGTTATCACATTATTTGATATAATAGGTTTGGCTGTGAAGACAGACTACATTTCAGTCATATTTTTAATTCTATTTTATACTTTGGGGAACCTGCATTTATTTTATATCCTTGCTCCTGCTACAACAAGTAATTTTTTTCTCAAACTACACCTGAGATTATTAGAATGTTGTGAGAAGCTCTTGAATGAGCAAGGATTTGTGGTCTTGATGGATACTGGGAGAATCTCCAGTGGACCCCTTTCATTGCAACATACTGCTTTCCTGGCTAGTTTGATAATGGACTCCCATGGAGAATGAATGGGCCCTTTCAAACCCCACTATGATTGATTACAAGGAATGGGCCTTCAGTCATCAGAATTTCCTACTCATATATTTTGAGGCACAATGCTTCTGTGAAGGAGAATTGTATTGTGGGAGTTCATTGTGGGGGTTAGTTAAAGCATAGGCAAATGCCTTGGGATTATTCTTTTGAATTTTATGCTACAACATATATTTTATTTTTGGCATATTTGTTATATTTTGTAACCATGAACAACTTTCCTGGTGCCTTTCATAAAAAGAAAATGCTTTTGAGATAGAAAGTGTGTGAGACCGATGTGTTTGCATGTCCCATAACACCATTTTTACTTCAATTATCTAGGCTTCTAAGGACATATATGACTTGTATGACATGTATGACTTGTTGGCTATGACTTATTATGTTAAAAATCAGCTTTATTTCAGGTAAATATGGTATTAGTAGCATTGATCTTTCCTGTATGCAGTTTGATGCCATTGGCCATTCACCAAGGATTCTTTTCCTTATTTTTCTGACTATCTGCAGTTTTAAGTATCCATTTGTTTGATGCCATAGGTATAGCTGTGGGGCCAGTATCATCTGTTCAATGTGGTGGCGAAGACCAAAGCTCAGATAAGGACTATATCCCCAGTAATGATGATGAGGATTGCATTGGAGCTCCTTCATTAAGTGAATGCAAAGCAAAGAAATGTAAAAAGCCAAAAGAGATGAAAGGATTAAACAAGAAAAAACAAAGATCAGGTCATTATGCACCTCAATTCATTTTGTTTTTTGCCATTATATTCCTTGTGTTGAAGATTGATAATGCTTTAGATTCCTCCTATGCTCTTCATCAATATACTCTCATGTGCCAAATAAATGCCCCCCATTTATTTATTTTTTTATTTTTTTCCAACCCCACAGATCATATTAGGACCCCTCCAATTATTAATTGGGGGTTTATTTGGCACCTGAGAGTTTCCCTGTTTGGAAAGTTTTGCAAGGTTATTGAAATTGGTGGTACCAATTTTCAGGACTTGGAAAGTTTTTTGACGTTTTTCGAAATGGCTGTGGAAAAGTACTGGATTTTTTGGGGGAAATGCGAGAATATCATTGAATGGATAGAACTTCGTGTCATATTAAACACCATATATGTTGTGTTTGCTCACTTTGATTTTTCGAATGCACGTTTATTATAAGAAAACCGTCATTTTGCCTGAGCTTCAATTTTCTTAACTTTACCCGAAATTGATGCTGAGATTTTCTTAAATATTTTCTTATCTTTTACTGCAGTAAATTAGCTAAAATTGTTTGCACTTTCGTTATTAATATTGTATACTTGCATTTGAATTCAATCTTTAACATCTTGAATGCAATAACGACGAAATATCGATTTTTGGCCAATACAAACATTACACATTGGAAATTGAGCCTCGTGATTTTCTTAAGATTTTATTAAGATTTTGACCATTTGAGCCTCATTTTCTTTTAAACTTTTTTCTTATTAAACAATCGTGTATAGAACATGGTCAACCAAAAACAGCATAAATTTATAGCATTGAAAATAACATTAATATTCTCTGGTGCCAAGTAAGTGCTCTCCCCCGCTTATAAATTTTTCGATTGTTTCCGATCTCCCCGGGCCTTATTAGGACCCCCAGTTATTAATTTTAAGGAAATTGACTTTCTTTGCAAACTCGTCATTTCATTTCCTTTCTTTGTTAGTACTATTTACGTCCAATTTTCATGGCTAAATAGCATACTGCTGTATATATTTTAGCTTTTTATGTTTTATGACAACCTATTTTTGTTCTTTCTGTACTTATTTTAGTTTATGCTTTATGAAATGTTTTTGTTCTTTCTGTACTTATTTTAGTTTATGCTTTATGAAATGCTTTTGTTCTTTCTGTACTTATTTTAGTTTATGCTTTATGAAATGCTTTTGTTCTTTCTGTACTTATTTTAGTTTATGCTTTATGAAATGCTTTTGTTCTTTCTGTACTTATTTTAGTTTATGCTTTATGAAATGTTTTTGTTCTTTCTGTACTTATTTTAGTTTATGCTTTATGAAATGCTTTTGTTCTTTCTGTACTTATTTTAGTTTATGCTTTATGAAATGTTTTTGTTCTTTCTGTACTTATTTTAGTTTATGCTTTATGAAATGTTTTTGTTCTTTCTGTACTTATTTTAGTTTATGCTGTATGAAATGTTTTTGTTCTTTCCTTCCTTGCAGAATCATTTAAAACCTTTTCTCAAATTCGGATCTCCCCCCGTCTATT
>WIPJ01015055.1:5179-32205 GCA_018155075.1 Cassiopea andromeda | reverse complement strand
TATTTGATGCCTAACTTGCACGAGGGTACGAGGGTTGTAATTGGAAAGTCGTTTTCCAGTTCTACCCACAACCCTATGCGAGCGTAGGTGGCAACGACCGTTACAAGTGGTAACGACCGTTTACGAAACGGCAAATTGCTCTCCGCGCACAGCAAACCTATGCAGCACATAAAATAAAATCCAACCTGAATTGTAAATTAAATAAACACATTACAATTTATTCTGTACCATTTTGCAATGCAACTCAATGAGTGGCAGCCTGCCACTGACAAGTGACAACAAGCGGTAACTACAGATAAAACTATGACTAATACTATCCAGCCAATGATATGATGCGGTTCACATCATGTGTGTTTACTTACGCTGCATAAGTAAATGTTACTGACATTGATTGGCTGTGTCAGTTACGCAGTTACTGATTGATTGATTGATCGATTGATTGGCTGCACAGCCAATCAGTGTTATTAACAGCACTTCATACGTACGTGCTTGTGTTTTGCAGGTTAGCATGTAGCTAACGGTTCGGTTGAGTTCGGTGGAGAGATAAATGCTACTGCCAGCCAACCCTTCATCATGGCAAAACGAACGGGCTGTGGCACAGCCACTCAAAAAGCCAAAATAAAAAAGAAATGCGGTTCTTTTAAGATGGATTGACTGTTGGACTATGTGTGAATAGAAGAAGAAGAGATAAAACTGGGTGAGATTTTTTCTTGTTCGAGTGAGAAAGGGCTGCTCTGCAAAACATGTTGCGAAGCCAAAATAGCAAGCGAGTTTTCGGAGGGAAAAGTGTGGACTGAATGGAAGTTGGACTACCTCAAGCGTCACACTCAGCAGAAAAGTCATTTGACTGCTGTTGGAATTGTACGAAGACGCAAGATGGGAATGGGGATCGGTACATTATTGCAGGAGAGCGCAATAGAACGAGAGAAGAGGAAGGAGCTGTCACACAAAAAGAAATCCGACCCCGGGCAAGTCAAAGTGCTCATCGACAATATTCTACTCGCCATCAAAATGAATGCATCAATGCTGTCAGTTCAACAAATCCACGATCACATGGCAAAGTATGTGAGTATACCGGAAGGCTGGCGAAGTAAAAACTATGCCTTTGAATTTGTGAACTCAATCAATGAGATAGTGCAGAATGAGACCATGTGCAATGTTAAAAATGCACCCTGGCATACCCTGATTGTAGATGAGAGCACAGACATAACGGTACGCAGCTAGTATTTTCATAAGCTCATTCCATCCTTTCAGTTGACAAGACAAATGATAGTGTTGCTCCCAGGAATAGTTTATTAATTATAGTGTTGAAATGTGGATTACCAAAAATGAGAAAGTCATACAGGGCCTTAGAGCTTAGATTTCCTCTGAGCATAGGTTATTATTGGATGATTGTTAGACAAAAATTCAATGGTGAGTGAAGAACAGAGTGCATATATTCCTAATTCTCTTTCCTTGAGAGTCACCAGAGCCTAAAAATATGTTGACATGCTCTGTTGGTGGCTGAAACTCTCTTTCATAGGCAATTGTTGATTTGATGCAATCATCAGGTACACTCTCACGTTGTAGCTCACAAAAGGTATGCAGGACAAAACATGCACAAATCAAATCAGGCAGGTATGTTAGAGAAAGATCAATGTCTCGTTGTAATATTCCGAACCTCCCTTTTAATCGAACGAAAGCACATTCTATTACCATCCTTACAGATGACAAGCGATGGGAAAAGAATTGTTCATCACTATTACGACCACCATTGGGATCTTCCCTCATCAAATATGGCTGAAGAGGATGCGCTGGGTCACCCAACAAGCAAACTGGCACACTTTCATGACCATCACCTATTTCTCTTGGACAGGAGGGAATTTCCTGGCGTTTAAGCATTCTGGTAATGGTAGAATTTGTAAAGATGCGTGCATCATGCACTGATACCGGCCATTTGACCACTAAGTCCATAAAACAGTATCGATAATCACAAACAGCCTGGACATTCAATGAGTACCTTTTTTTCCGGTTTATAACGTCTACTGAGTTGGTTGGCGGCTGTTGTATAAATATATGTGTGCATCACCAGCTCCAATACACTGTGGAAACCCATGATGACGGTAAAAATTAGCTGCAAGTGATTTTACATCCTGATTGCTTGTTGGAAGTGCAATAAGCTTTGATCTAAGTTCTCTTCCTATCACAAGACAAGTTGTTCGCACAATTGTTGAAACTGTTGTGTGTGCAATACCAAAAGCATTAGCAGTTTTCCTGTATCGGCCCTCATCAGAAAGAAAGTATAATAGCACAGCAACTTGCTTTTCTACTGATATGGGTCTCCTCACATTTGTTGTCTGTGCTGTTAGCCATGGTCGTAGTAAATCACATAGTACAAAAAAGCTCTCTCTTGACATTCTAAAATTCTCGCGCCACTCTTCTGGGAGCACCACATTCTTGTCAAAATGTCTCCACCAGGCATCAGTACGTCCTGGTCTAACCCAAAATCTTCTACACTTCGGAAGACGGTGGCTGTTTTCACCTGTTACGACAGAAATTACATTCTGCCAGACTGGCCTACTGTGCTCATCGGAATTCGTAGAAAGAATTTCCTGCAGAAGTCGTTGTTGTCTTGAAAAGTGCTCCATTGCAACAGTAGTAATAACGTTGAACATCAATGCCAAATATGTAAGAAGTGTACTCACATAAGCTGCCATAACTGTTCTTCTTCGTGGGTCCATATTGCAATGCTTTGAATGGGAGGGATCTAGGTCTTCTATTTATTGACAACGAGCCTCATTTTGCATCCGCTCCAGTTCTGGATTGGATCGCATCCCCATGGGACCTGAACGGATCAGACCCAAACTGGTACGGCTATTCTATCCGACCCAAACTAGTACGGATTGCAGACCCAAACTGGATCAGATAGAGGAGGTCTCGTGTACACGCAAGGCCTATCCGCTCCAGTTTGGGACCAGACCCAAACGGATCCGCTCCCGTGTGCATGGGGCCTAAATCTCTAGCTGCTTGGACAGTTTTTTGATGTTGACTTCGTCATATCCAGGTATTCTATACATTCTTCCTGATGCTGTAGTACTAGGGGCCTCAGTCATACACAAGACATGGCGAATAGGCTTGTGTATGATCTCTTCATGCCTTGGCCATTTGAACAAAGGTGCTGGACCAGATGGTGACATAAACTTGACAAGAATGTCATTGTTCTCAACTGAAATGTAATGAATCAATGCAATAAACCAGTTGTTGTCATATACAATAGCAACAAATGTACTGACTTTAAGCATCTCCATTGAAACAACTGTTTTTTTATCATGGGAATACTTACATTTGTGTTCATTTATTTTACTGGACATACGGTAGAGTTTCAGTGATGTTGGCACAAAACAATGGTTGTCACAGGTTCCAGGAATGGTACTTGCAAGCTGAAAGCAGCTCTCAAGGAAGGGTTTATATTTCTGTGATATCATTGCTGGACACAAAAAAATACGCTGTACCAGTTATGTTTGCATCACATTACCTGAACAGTTGCAAAGATGAAGCTTTTAGCTTTTCCTTGATGTTAGAAGTCAAAGTTGACAAATCTGTACAAGAGTCACAATTATTTGATATCTCCTCTTCCATCAACTCATTGAAGGAAGAAGATACCTTCTCTTTCATTTATTTAAGCTTCCTTTTCCCCTAGCATGCTTTCACATCCCCATAGGTATGTGCTTTGATAGGAGAAATTCCAAAGAAATGTAAGGATTTATTGACTTCATTAATATCTACCTTCTTCAAACCATAATCAGGATGACTAATAGCTTCTTTTTGTTCTTTATCATGGTCCTTAAGTTGGTTGTAGAGACAATTACAACATTTTCTGCCATGTATTACTTAAATGAAAGGAAACCTCGCAACATCCTCTAGTTCCAGAACCTTTAAGGAAGACTTCACTTTGGAAGTATGCTGACCAAATGGATTGCAACAAAATCTTTGTTCCACTTCATATTTTTCCACAAAGTATATTTTGAGGTGAAGAAATATTGTACTACCAGATACAAAATGATAGCAACCAGATCTGTACTGGATCAACTTTACTTCATCTTCGGATAAGTCATCATAACGTATCATCCCAACTTTTGGACTGAATGAAGGCTTATGACAATGGTCAGTAACGTCCAAAATTCTTCCAAGAGTACAAGATGTAGGTGTTACCTGAAAAGCTCCGATTTTCAATCTAACCAACTGACCAAATACACAAAGTCCAAGAAAAAGACCAGTATTTCACAGCATTGCATAATTAGGTGACGCAAAAGTACAGTTGTTCACTGTATTATGTGGAAAGATGACATTGCATTGCAGAAGCGTCACATGAAACTACAGATTTTTATAGATTAATTTCCCTTATGACCAGAATGTATAGAATACCAGGACATGACGAATTCAACATCAAAAAGCTGTCCAAGCAGCTAGAGAGTTAGAAACATAATGTGATCTATGGACATGAAATGTATATAGGTAAAGCGTTACCATTTTCTTTTCTATATTTCATTCACTTTTTTTGTTATCCATTTCATTTTCTTACTTCAAACATCATACAGCATTCACCCGTTAAGTGGGACTCTTAGGGGACCGAGAAAGTCTGTCCCACTTAGCAAATGTCCCACTTATCCAAAAATTTGAAAATGTCCCAGTTATCGAGATTCCTTAAGGTTTTTGACTTTTATTAATTCAGGCTACACCTTATCAGTATAAGAGGTTGATAATGAACAAAGAAACAGACTTTTATTACTGTTCTCAATGACATATCTTTGTTGATAAATAACTTATATCTACACAGTCGGCAACAAATAGTCAGTCATTTGCTTTTGTTTTGTACGACTTTTCATTTCCAGTTCCACTATTCTTGAGACTTTTACTGTCAATCCTTGCAGCTCGTCAGTGCCAACAATCATTGACTAATTCATCAACGTATCAATGGCTGCACGCAGTTGGGACGGGTTTGGTTTGACTAAAACTTCGAAAACCTCAGATTGAGAGTCATCCTCATCAGAATCATGTTGGACATCAACATCAATAGGCAAAAACTCCGCCAAGATTTCCTCATCAGATAGAGGCTCTTGTGTTGAGACAAGCATGTCGTCAAAAGATGTGATATCCTCGACAGTGACATCTTCAAATGTTTTATCAAGATTAATGAGTTGCGTGACGGTATCTTTCAGTTCGGCAAATGGGTCATCTGATACTGCATCTTCCTCGTCAATCTCACAAAAACCTGCTTTCGTAAAGCAATTTTGAACGATCTTGTCAATAACCTCATCTCATGATGAGCATTTTCATAGCCTCCAACACAGAAACGTCTGGGAGTGACTTGTTACCGTCTATCGCTTCAATCATTTTTTGGACAACTTTCGTTCTGTATCTTGCTTTTACGGAGTGGATGACCCCTTGATCCATTGGCTGTAAGACAGATGTCATGTTCGGAGAAAGAAAGAAAAGGTTGATTGCTGTTAATCCTCCGATTTCAGGATGGGCTGTACAGTTGTCAACAATGAGCGCAACTTTTCGGTTTTCTTTTTCACAGTGACTATCAAGTTCTCTGACCCATTCTTCGAAAAGCGTAGAATCCATCCAACTGTTCTGCTGACCTCGGTAACTGCATGGTAATTTTTTGATATTTTTGAAACATCTAGGCTTTTGCGATTTGCCAATGATAAACATTGGTAGTTTGTCACCATTCATATTTGCAGCTGCTAATCCTGTCACTCGAATTTTACTGTGCTTCCCTCCAGTACATTTCTCATCTTTTAGATGAAGAGTTTTCTTAGGTAAAGCCTTAAAAACAAACCAAACTCATCCGCGTTGTAGATGTCGGTTTTTGCGTAATTGCTCAGACTGGTGTGACGCCTTGTTTCCTTCCAAGGATCGGTCATCTCTCTAGTAATATCTTTTCCTTCTCCTGACAAAAGAAGCATTTTAATTGACAATTTCTCATTATTATTAACAGGGGGCCTTTAGAGGGAGTTATACCGTATAAAGTATTCATATTTTTTACTCACCCTGGTAAAAGTTTGTGTAAATTAATCACATTTAAAAGAGTGGGTTTTTTTAGAAAAGTCTGAATGGATGAATGGACAGACAAGGGTGTGTTGCTAGGTCTAATCCCTCCTTCATTTGGGTACCAAAAAGTATCTGCGCATTTTGGCAAAGTTTCGGAAAAATCTATTGAATAGGATGACATTTTATATAATGCAAGTGTCATCTTGACGCTTTTTGACGTTTTTTCAGCCCTGACGCAGTATGCATCACCCTATGAATCAAGGGTGGAAATTTTCCAAATCCCGAGTGTAGGTGGGGGTTGAGCATCGAGAGAAATCGTGTTAGGGGCGCCTATTCAGGTAGGGTAAACATGTTACACGAGGATGATGCACCTGCCACATGTCGGTCATATGTATCTTCTTGTGTCTACTACACAGTTATTTTACACATTGTAATGTGATTGGCTTAATTTACTAGGATGACGATGCACAGGGGTAAACTTCAGATAAGTTGAGTTGATATTTGACCAAACTTTGAAAAATTTATTGTATTGATCCAGACAAATTGTCCAAAAAAGGACAATTGACAAATTGAAAGTGGAAATCAAATAATTATTGATTCGAATGTTCCAATAAAACGAATGTTTGACTGTATGTTTTATTTGTTACATTTGGTTTCACTTGCTTGTGGAAGAGCAGCATGGGAGGTTTCTCAAATGATGCACTAATCCCAATCATTCGGGATAAGGAATTGAAAATACACTCTTTTGTAACGGGTTTCCATGAGTATCGGACTATTTGGATGCCATACGAAAACGAAATGTTACTCACTCGAATGGAACCGACTAACAAAAAAGATAAGTTCACTGTCGCTGTTATTGGTGACCAAGGTACCATTATTGGTCACTTAATGACAGGCAGAGATGGAAGATTCGCAAAAACAAGTTTCTATTTTTTACGGGCAAGCAAGTATCATTGCTGTAGAGTTCAAGTCGAAGGTAAAGCCATCATCCAAGGGGATGATAAAGGAGTGAAAGTTCCATGTACGTTACTGTTTACAGGACAGTCAGAATTTGTAGATATCTTATCTCATGAACTGAAAAACAAGTATGTATGTAAACAAACCTGAAATTGTCTTAAAAGAAACGTTTTTCCTTTTCTATCCATCAGTCCAACCAACCATCTGATGCACTTAAATCATTGCATCCAAATTCTTTTGCAAAGTAGAGGGTTTTTGTTTTGAGCACAGTGGCTGATATTGGGATGCTTCGGCCTCTTGCATTTACCAGCCATCTGTAGCAAGCTTCGTTGATGTTTTCATAGGGTGATCCTCTAAATCGTTGACGTTTCTTTCTTGTCGAGTTTGACTCAACTGATTCATAGATCTGCATGTTCTTGTTAAGCCAGTTTGATAGTGTCTGCTTTGGGATGTTATGTTTCTTGGCTACCGAAGCACACAAGTTGCCTTTATCAACCTCTTTTAATATAATATACTTTTCAGTTATCGATTTCGTGGTGAGTTTTCTTTTTTGTCCTAGTTGCGACATCCTACCAACCGAAGCAAACACAGTACAAAAGCCATTCAGTCGAATAGCTACCTTACCCATCTCATTCGAAGTCAATAACTTCACATTTGTTTCGGACGCCATTGCAGTGAAGTCCCACTTAAGCGGAGTTATTCGTTCAACGGACCTCAAAACTATGTCCCACTTACCGAAAATCCCACTTAGCCGGGGTCCCACGTAAACAACGTGTTTTGGCTTAAGTTAATACGAAAGGTCAAGGGACCAGCAAAGTCCATCCCACATAGCGAAAGTCCCATTTATCCGGGGTCCCACTTACCGGGAGTATACTGTACGTTAAAGTGACTTTTTGGTGAGAAACAAACATTGCTTGTAAGAAACTACGTTGTCACAGGTATGTTACCCCCTGATTTTAGGGACTATTTTGAGACTCTACTGGGCACAAATGGTACCTTGTTAAGATTTCAAAGCATTTTTGCTAAAAGAGACAATTATTACTAAAGTTTTTGAACCAAAAAATTTTGGAAAAACAATGGTCCCACATGGGGGTTCCGATGGCTCAAAATGAGGACCATCACGCTATGGTCACTTTTCAGGAGGTAACAAATTATAATTGAAAAATAGAAATTGACTACAATTCACTGTCTATGTAGTTTCCTTGGTCTACTTTCATAAAAATATAAAGATGGGCTCTTTGCTTGCAGTTTTAGTATTGAAATTTGCATTATATATTTGGTACCTGTGTTGCGCATATATATTTTTTTGCATTTTTGAAACCCACTGAATGGTCCCATGACCATTATTAGTTTTACTTTTAGTTTTTCCTCATCTACTTTTCACAGAAACTCAGCCTGAGTAATTTCAAAGACACACTGTACTGCACCTCTGAGATAGTGCATACTGAAAATGGCTGCAGAAACTGACTAAGTCTCGATTTTTGGAAACTTCACAAGGCCATAAAATCTGAACGGTACATACAAAGAAGCTGAAATTTTCAGAAGATTTTAGTTTTAATGAATACTTTTGATCAGCAAAAAATGAAGGAATTCTGACAGTTTGACTTTCAGCAGTGGATCACATTTAACTGGAATGCCTCAATCATCATATTGTGTCCAATGCTTTTAGCATGTTGACTGTCATGAATCTAAACATTTCACGGTCTTCTGCTATGTGTATCACCTTCCCATATGATTTTCCAGTCAACTTCTTTATGTTGTCCATCCATGTAATTCTTGGTCTTCCTCTGCTGCGCTTGCCATTGATCTTTCCTTCAAGCAGCTGACATCGTAACTCATTCTGTGTGATTAGGTGACCAAAATATTGACACTTTCGTTTGATAATGTTAGACAACAATTGCTTTTCTGTGCTTAACATGTCTAGAACTTCTTCATTGGTTTTATGTTTAGTGTATGAAAGCCTTAGCATTTTTCTATACGTCCACATTTCAAAGGCGTTTATTCTTCCAGCAAGTGTTTTTGATATTGTCCAGGTTTCTGCACCATAAGAAAGTGTTGACCACACATAACATTTTATTAGTCTCAATCTGGTTGGTGTACTTATTTATGTTGATGTTATGACTTTTGAGATGTTGTTAAAGCTCCCCTTGCTATTTCTATTTGTCTTTTTATTTCACTATCACAATTCCCATTGTCTGATATTAAATGCCCAAGGTATATAAATTTCTTAAATTGCTCTATTGCTTTCCCTTCTATTGTTATTTTAGCATTTGGTGTGACTTCTTTCTTAGTTACAACAATGACTTTATTCTTCTTTATATTAATGCTCATCCCATATTCCTTTCCTTTTTCATTTACTGTATTTATCAGGTCTTGTAAGTTTCTAGAATCAATTGCTAAAAGCCCAGTATCATCCGCATATCTTAACTTGTTTATATTTACTCCTCCAATAACTACACCTGGCATGCCTTCAATTTCTCTAAATATCTTTTCTGTATACAACTTGTAGAGGTTTTGTGAGAGTACACAACCTTGTCTTTCACCTTTCTTTATGTTAAATACTGATGAAATTCCAGTCTTAGTTCTTACCACTGCAGTCTGTTCCCAGTACATTTTGATGATAATTTGTAGATCTTTTTTCATCCACTCCTATTTCTTTCAAGCATTCTATTAGCTTGGTATGGTTAACTCGATAGAAGGCTTTCCTATAGTCAATAGAGCATATATACACGTCGTGCTGTACTTCTATTGCTTGTTCTAGACTTGTTCGTAAATTAAATACTCCTTCTCTGGTACCTATTCCTGGTCTGAACCCACCCTGCAGATTACTACATTCTTGATCAATTTTATTTGCTATGCCTTTTTGTATGATCTTCAGTAGGATTTTGGTCTGCTCAGTCCTGTGAGTTTGCTTTTTTGGGAATTGTTATAAAAATTGATTTCTCTAGTTCAGTTGGTATACACCCTGTGTTATATATATAGTATATCAACAAGCTTTGTTATTGCTTTTACATTGGAGTTATCTAGAGCTTTTACCATTTCAGCTGATATTTCATCCGACCCGGTTGCTTTACCATTTTTCAGTGAAATTATGGCCTTCTGTACTTCTTCTTGCACTATGTTGTATCCAGTTGTCATTGCAAATTTAGGCATTTCAGCTCTATTATCATCATATAATTCCGTAATGTACTCTTTCCATCTATTAGTGACATCTTTCTCCTCCAAGAGGAGATTTCCCCCTTTATCCATTATGCATCCATTGCTGTTGTTATACTTTTTATTTTGCCATAGTTCTTTGACTTTAGCATGCATTTCTTTCAAATTATGGTGTTTCTCTAGTTCTTCTATTTCTTCACATTGCTTATTGAGCCAAATTTCTTTTGCCTTTCTGCAGTCATTAATTATTTCTTTGTTTAAATGGTTATATTTGTCTCTATCAACATGTTTATGAGCTTTTCGTTCGTCCATCTTGCTTAGAATATCATCAGTCATCCATGTTTGCTTATTCTGTTTTGTTCTTAAAGGGAGAAGTCCTGTTGTTGTTGGTACAATACTCTCTTTCACTTTATGCCACATGTCTTCAATATGTTCTTCTTCATCAAGCTGCGGTTCAAGTCTTCCATGTGAAAAGCATCAAATCTATTTCTTATTTCAATGTTGTATCTAGCTGCATATGAGTTATTCTTAAGTACACTGACATCCAATTGTTGCTTTCTATTTGCCGTGTTTAGTTTCTTTAGTTGAATCTTCATCTTTACTACTACTGGATTGTGATCTGAATTTATGTCTGATCCCGGATAAGTTTTTGCTTGTTTCACACAGTTTCTGACTCTTTTATTTATTACTATATAATCTATTTGATTTCTGGTATCTCCATCTGGACTCTTCCATGCATATAATTTTCTTGGGTGTTGTTTAAAATAGGTGTTCCTTATACTTAATTTGTTTTGCTAACAAAAGTCTATCAATCTTTCTCCACGTTTATTCCGTTCCCAAACTATATTGACCAGTTATATCAGTAGTTCTTTCCTTACCTACTTTGGCATTTAAATCTCCCATAACACAGAGTATGTCATCTGTCTTCGCATTTTTTATTGCAGTTTGGATTTCATCATAGAATAACTCTATTTCTTCATCTTCATGATCTTGTGTTGGAGCATAAATCTGAATAATACTTATATTAAAAGGTTTTCCTTGGAGCTTTATCATTATCACTCTTTCAGAGATTGCCCAATACCCTATTACTGATCTTGTTATTTCCTTTCTCGTTATGATTCCTACTCCATTCTTGTGCTCCTTTCCTCCAGAATATATCATGATGTGATCATCATTCACTAAAGTCTCATTATCTATCCATTTGCATTCTGAGATTCCTAGCAAGTCCAATTTCATGTTATCCATTTCCTTTAAAGCATTATTTAATTTCCAGCTTGGTATAGTGTTCTGACATTCCATGTGCCAATGCGTAAGAGTCTGTTCCTAGTTTTCAGAGCAACTCTTTCAGGCAATGACCTGCCATGAGGCTTTGAGTCCTTGCCATCATCTGTTGTCATACTTACCAAGAATTCAACATCTTCTTCCCTGTAGCCCAAATCCAGTGTCATCGCAGGGGCCCGACTTCACCTTCCTTATTACTTTTTGTGATTAAAACCTAACAGTGACCTCCAAGCCTCCCCCTGTCACCTCCTTCACCACCATACGAACTGTAACAGACAGTCCTTAGCAGTGGTAATAATCCAGAATTATTACTTCTAACAACTAGTTAACGTACACAGTAGCACACTAGGTAAGCGTACACAAGTACCGTACAAATAAGCAAATGTACCATCCAACGCACACGCTGCTGCCCCTGATCAAACGAACGACAAACCTCAGGCCTACAAGCACGTATTGCAACAAACCTCAGGCCTAGAAACACGCCTTGCCAGCGCAAGTGTTTCCTCAGGCCTACAAACACGTCTTGCCTTCCCGAGTGAGAAGTCTTCCTGTTCGATCAAGAGGGAACGGCAATGCGCGCCTCCGCATTTACCATCTTTCTGAGATTCAAGATCGCAGCCACATCAGGATAATGAAGAATTTCACCACACTTTTATTATCGTTATTTCTTTGATTCATGACTGACTATAGGAGAGTACATGGTGGGGCCCTAATCCCTTCCACGGTGGCTGGCCATGCCATGTCTCATCTTCGTCATGATAATGCCCTTGATGTGACACACATCTTGCTGTCATGCTTTCAGAGCCGTTGATAATTTGATGATTCCTCTGCCTCTTCCACCATTCCAGTCTCCATACACTTAAGGGGTGACGTCCCCTATACAACAACCAGTTAAAGATTGCTGCTACCCTCTACTTAGTTTTGCTCACCAGCCAAGGTGAGGTACCGTGGTGTGGCCGCCAGTGTGCATTACCGACTTCTTATAGCCATAAGTGAGAGTTATGTAGTAATTGGAGACCAGTGCTCCTATCCACATTGGAAAATGTGCGGCTGGCAGGTTTACAAAGGTACTACTCCTAACACACTACACTACACCACCATAATACCAAGCACGTATTAAATGCCATCAAAAATGATAATGAAGATAATATTCGTCATGACCTAAAATGACAAGGCTTCATCCTTAGTTCTATCCTTTTTAACCCTAGCAGCAAAACTCATGGTCGAAGATACAGAAAAATATGCCTTGCAACATTTTCAACTTCAACATCAAGTACCTAACTAACACTCTTGCTACAAAAAATAACCATTGCAAATGGTCTCTGTCTTTGACATCAGCTTGCTCCTTTTGCTTCCAGTCGGAAACCTTTCAACATATTGTATCATGTTACAAGTCTTAGCTGGACGATGGTAGATAACCTGTACCTTTACATCTGGCCAATTCACTAACTTCACTTACATATACCTCATTATTTACTGATCTCCCTTCTTTCTCATCCCCTTCTATGGTTACTGGAGACTTTCTCAGGCTTGAACTTGTCCTTATACTCAATGATACTTGTTCATGTGCTGACTGTTGGTTTTGATGACTCCAGCAGTAAAATCAATAGTGACCACAAAGTAGCAAAATATCGTCCTCTTGTCAATAGCCTTAGAGCACACTACACCAGCATGTACGTTGGTTCATCTCTCAATAAATGCTCTTGGTATCATTGGTGCATCTTCTGATTCCATTTTACAAATGCTTCAATATCTGCACTTTGATGATAATGTCCAGGACACTATTGTCATAAACACATCAAATATTGCCATCAGAAGATGTTCTTACTACATTTATTGCAGGTACAAAAAGCAATGGACATGTCCTAACTTATTGAACTGCTAATGTTTTCATATTTACATCATTATCTTTATTCTATTTTTGTATTTTTCCCTATAGTTGTTACCATATTTAGTGTTAGGTTTTATTAGCAGGCTAGCCAATTGTGGATTATCTCATATTAGAGAGGTATATAATTGTATTTCTGGTATTAACTGAAGTATATGAAGTACTTAAGTTGGAAAAAAGTAAATACATACACAATCTGCTAATTTATATACAAAAAACAAAAACACATTACAACAATGTAATTAGTAATCTATATCAGGATATTTGAATCTTGTATATTCATCAGCAGGAAGGCATAGCAAATCTTGCTCACAACACAGGATGGCAGTATCTTCCTATTATGTCTCCCTAAATAATGCCACACCCAACAAACAGTATGTAGCTGAAATATCTGAATAGTCTAGAAAAAAATAATATCCAAGATAGTCATCATGTAATAGAAAGAACCACATGTTATGTACAAAAATAGCAAGTTGTCAAGATATAAAATAAGTTCATGGTTGTGATCAGAAATGTTCCATGAACGTCTTGTTGTATCTTTTTCAACATCCAAGTGCCTATATTGGTACTTGGATTTTGAAAAAGATCCAAAATGACGTCCATGTAACTTTGCTGATGCTTACTTTTAGGCTATATGAATAAACGTATAATGAGACATACTAGATTGTTGGAGTGTGAATGTACTCCTCCTCTTCACTATACTGATAGGTGGCTGTTATCACAATGTCACCATTTAGGCCAACTGATTCAAAGCCATAATGCTCTGTAATGCATTGGCAGTTTGCATCATTAGCCTTGCTACTCATTCTCAGGATCTCTGAACAGCAGACTCTCTCTCCATTTCAGCATCACCAAACAATAGTTGCAGTTACTCCTTGTGGACAAAATTATTGTAATTCATTACTCTAGATCACCATTAGCATATCTTTTAAAACAACATACTCTACCTCATTTTGAACTGACAGGTAGCCATAATACTTTGAAATAAACAATGCAAATTATTAATTTAACTGAGCACAAATATTGCAAAAACCTACCAGTACCTTTAGCACTTCATTCCGTATTCACATCAATGACATCACCCCTATCACTATCATGAGCATCTCCATCTTGCGTGGCTGTTGGTACTAGGCCTTCCTCTTTCTACATGTGCCTGGTAATAGAGACTTTGTGTACATGTTTACAATGATATGCATACCCCTGTAGATATGCTGATCTAGTCCCAACATTTGTCTTTGCTACTGCTGTGCACTTTACCAAACCACTTAACGGATTTCATATATAACCAATTTTCACATCTTTTGAGGCATTATAATGTTCAGTTATCACTCTGCATAACGCTAGATCACTCGCATCGATAACTAACTATTCACTATATAAAATACGTATATGTACTTAGCATGTGTCAATCAATTAATCTAACGCTAATTATATTACTCATGATACTAATGTTCTGTAAACATTGCATCTCCCTTTACTTTGAATTAAATGTCCATATCTTAATTATTACTACAATCAATCATATCAAATAACAAAACAAACGAATGCAAAATACGCTAAGCTAAATGATTATACACTCTAGTTGTGAACGGTATAATCTTAGCAATCATAAATGTTCTGTCCATATCTATATACTGGTCTACGATTTCTTATAGGATATCTTTGCACGTGTAAATCAACATTTTTGTTTGCTAAATCATCATCATAATCATCATAATCATCATTATCATCATAATCATAACTACCTTTCTCTTGCAGAGAAAGTGTTTTGAAGAATGAAGCATTCCTGGTTATTCTGTGATCATTTCTTTTAGCTTCGATCAAAGTTCCCTTCTTCCTCGTAATTGTATATGGCTTTGGATCATACTTCGTTGTAAATATGTTCCTCTTTGGTTGTTGAATGAGAACTGTATCTCCAATCTTTATGTTTGACTCTTTTGCCCTTTTCTTGTCGTCTGAATGCTGTTTCATTCTTTCCTGGGTGAGAGCATCTCGTTTGCAAACTTCCATGTGAGTTTGTGATTTATTACAAGTTGTGACTTGGGGTAACTTAGTGTTTATATCTCGATTATACAACTATTTCGCTGGAGCAAATCCTGTAGTGCTGTGTGGGGTTGCACGGTAATTTAACAAGAATTTATTCAGTTCTTTCTTCCACGACTTTTGAGACATGAATGCAGTTCGGATTGCTTTAGTAAGTGGCTTCATAAAATTCTCTGCTGGGGCATTCGTTTGCGGCCATAGTGGAGTTATACGTTTGTGTACAGGGCCATTTTCATCCATAAATAACCGAATTTCTGCACTGGAAAATGGAGGGCCATTGTCACTCTTGATAACGTGTGGAATTCCATGTATGGCAAATATTTTTTCCAGTTGTGGAATAGTTGCTTTTGCAGACGTAGATTGAACAACAGCGACTTCAGGAAATCTGCTGTAGTCATCAATCACTACAAGCAGGTATTCTCCTGTAGGGAAAGGTCCACAGAAATCCACATATACCGTATGCCATGGTTCAGGGGGCAAAGGTGACATTTGTAACAGGTCAGGTCTGCTATCTGGTCCATTAGCTTGACATGGAATGCATTGATCTAGACGTTGCTTGGTTAGTTCATCAATACTGGGCAACCATATCTTTTCTCTCAGCAGCATTTTCGTTTTAACTAGGCCTTGATGCCCTTCGTGTGCGATTTCAATAGCACAAGATCTTAAAGGTTGTGGTAGCACCATTCTGGATCCTCGCAAAACTATATTTTCCTTGTCGGTGACCACGAGTTCATTTCGAAGCCTATGGAAATGCAACAAGTCAGCTTTGTTGACATTAGGTGGTAAAGTATTTGTCGCTTTTGTAAGAGATTCCCACGATTGTGTATTACAAAGTATGGCAATGAGGTGCTGCATAGTCGCATCGTTACAAGTGGCTACTTTAATTTCATCTAATGTCATGGCTTTCGGAATACTATGATAGGTGATGTTTACGTACCTTTCAGCTGATTGTTCGTGTTGGCTTGTGTCAGACCCATCTGTGGTGTGCCTTGATAGAAAATCGGATGGATTCTGTTGTCCCTTTGTATACACCACATGAAAACAATAATACTGCAATCGCAAGTTCCATCTTTCGATTCTAGCTGATGTTGTTGAACGAGGATTGTGTAAAATAAGCTCGATTGGTTTGCAATCTGTGTACAAAGTAAAAGAACTTCCATATAGATACGTATGTAGTCTTTCTACTGCCCAGACTATCGCTAGCGCTTCACGTTCTGTTTGTAAATATCGTCTTTCCACTGGTGTAAGAGATCTGCTAACGTAGGCTATCATCTTGTCCGGGCGTTGCTTGCGTAAGTATGGCAGATAAACCGTAAGGGGATGCATCTGTAACGACTTCAGTCTCTTTTTTAGGGTCAAAATAGGACATAACTGTAGAGCTGGTGAGGGCTGCTTTGAGCTGTTTGAAGGCATGGTCATGTTTTCCTGTCCATTTGAAGGGGACATCTTTCTTCGTAAGCTCTTTAAGGGGGTCTGCTCGATGGCTGAAATTGTGAATAAACTTCGAACAGTAACTAGCCAGTCCTAAAAAGCTGCGCACTGCTTTGACAGATGTCGGCGGAGGAGCCTCTTGGATTGCTTTGACTTTGTGAGGATCAGGAGACAGACCGTGAGCAGAAAAAACAAATCTGAAGTAAGTCAGTGACTTCTGGTAAAATAAGCATTTCTCTGAGTTTAACGTGAGTCCAACTTTTGCGAATTGTTCAAACACTGATTGAAGGGCGGTGTCATGAGCTTCTTGATCTGTTCCGAAAACAATAACATCATCGCTTATATTCAAAACGCCAGAGATGTCGCGTATCTGATCCTATGACACTTTGAACGATTTCACTGGCTGCGTTGGTGCCACAATTGAGTCTCTTGTATTGATGCAGGCCTTTGTGCGTGGCAAAAGTTGTAATGTAACGACATTCGGGTGCAAGTGTCAATTGATGATAGCCTGATTTCATATCAAATTTAGAAAACACAGTCGCGTCATTCATTAAATGAATTAGGTCGTCTATGGTTGGATTAGGGTGACGGGTCCTCTGTATGGCCTTATTTGGTACTCGCATTTCAACACACAGGGGGGCGTTTCCATCCTTATGTGGAATAACTACTAACGGTGAAATGTATGGGGTTGGACCATCTACGCGTTCAATTATATCTTGTTTTTCCAACTCGTTCAAAGCTTCCACCACTTTGCGTCGCATGTGAAACGGAATACGCCTTGGGGCTTGTGCGACTGGGGGTATACATTCATCTATGTGAAGCTTGACTTCAAAATTACGTAAACAACCAATACCAATAAAAAGCTTGGGAAAACGTTGTTTCAATGTATCACTAGCAAAGGGCTTTCCATTAGTAGCATTAACAGAAAGTCTGATAAGGCCTAAATCGATTGCTGTGCTGTAACTGAGAAGGGAACCAGCTGACCCCTCTAACACACAAATAGGTGATACAGAAATGTTGCGTTTAGATTCGATAGTAGCATCAAACTTACCAACAACAGGTAGCGGAGATTGTGAGCTATATGCAAAAATCTTGACTGGCGATTCTGTTAAGGCAATTGGTTTAATTGCAATGAGTTTGTCAAAGGTCTCTTTGTCTAAGATAGTTGTTGATGCACCTGTATCTAGCAGCATTTTGACTGGTTGATCGTTGATTTTTACTTTCACAATAGGTGTTTTTGTAGATGTACTCGCTAAGGTGAATAGGAATTCATCATCACTGGTGGGTGGGGAAGTGTATGGTGGGCAGTGCTCATAGCGTTCCTCGGTGAGGCGTTGGATGGGAACACGCGGCAAGTGTTTTCCTGGGCTGTTGGTTTTCTTGACGGTTCTGCACACTGTTGCAAAGTGATTTTGTTTGCCACACACATTGCAATTTTTTCTTTGGCAGGGCAAGGTCCATGATGTGGTAGCGCAAATCCACAGTTGCCACACGGTGTATTTTGTTTCCAGGATGAGCGGTGTGACGGCTTTTGCGGGCGTTCCGTAGTCTTTTAGTGCAAGGTAAGAACCTGCTCTAGTTTTTGCTCTTTGCCTACTGCCTGATTTTCACTGGTCTCTAATGCGCTAGCCTTTGATAATAAAGAGGTCAAGGTCAACGTTTCCTCACGAAGAGCATATCAACGGAGACTCTTGGACGCACAGTGTTGAATGATAGCGGACTTTATTTCCGTATCTACATTATTATATTCACAATGAGCTGCCAGTTGACATAGCCGTGTCGCATACTGGGATACTGTTTCATCTGGGCGTTGCTTCACTTGATGAAACTGAACAATTTCGAAGTCAACACGTTTCTTTGGCAGGAAATATGCATCGAGCGTTGCAAGGGCTCTAGCGTAATCATCATCTGCACCATTCTCGGGAATGGTATCGAATATTTCCTGAGTGGCTTGGCCGACTTGGGTGGAACAACAGAGGAAAATGGCACACAGCAAAGTACTATCAAAGTGGGTAACAGTGAAATAACCAACATTTATAAACCACCATTAATCAACTGGACCCAACCTCCAAAGCACCAACTCAAACATCCAGCCGTTATCATCGGCGACTTCAACAGCCATCACAATAACTGGGGCTACAAGGAAGCCAATAACCCAGGACATGAACTAAATGAGTGGGCAACTCAATCAGACTCTTACCTTCTCTATACACCAAATACCCCAGGCACATTTACATCTGCACTCTGCACACTGGAAAAAAGAATATACTCCAGACCTTGCTTTTGTCACAAAGGATGAAAACCAAATACCACTTGCAGCAGCACGTGAAGTACTAACTGACTTCCCAAATAGCCAACATAGACCCATTGTAATAACAACAGGGATTGAAGGTATAAAAACGCAGGCAATACCGAAACCAAGGTGGAACTTCAGAAAAGCAAGCTGGGAAGAATATACATCAAACATAGAGAGAACATGTCAAAGAATCCCATCTTCTCTAGACAACATCACAAGATTCTGCAAGCTGATACTAAAAAGCTCAAAACAGAATATACCAAGAGGTGTTAGGAAATGGCATATCCCATGTTGGTCAGAAACCAGTGAAAATCTACTCAAAGAATACGAAAGAACTCAGGACCATAGAGTAGTAGAACAACTACTGGAAACACTGTTGGAAGATAGGAGACAACGATGGATTGATACAGTTGAGAAGTTAGACATGAGACACTCAAGCCGCCATGCATGGCAACTTATAAAGACATTAAATCCTGAAAAGACTCAATCCAAAAACTGCTCCAGTAATCAAAGCAGATGATGTGGCTAAAGAAATTAAACAACGTGGCCAACATGCTCCAAACCATTCATTTGAGAGTAAAATATGAAAAGAATATAAAAAAATATGGAACTCCCTACCAAAAGATGGCTCCATGTGGACCATTCCAATTAGCTACACAGAAGTAGATACAGCGATAAAGGACATAAAAAATGAAAAAGCCGCAGGAATAGATGGCATTTACCCTGACATGATCACCCATCTTGGCCCAAAGGCAAAGGAATGGCTTGCCACTGCAATGACTGACATTCTTGAGAAGGGGAAATACCAACAGACCTGGAAGCACGCAAAAGTGATTGCCATCCTAAAACCAGGAAAACCAGCTACTGATCCATCCAGCTATAGACCCATCTCTTTGCTCTGCTGCCTCTATAAACTATTAGAAAAGATCATTCTCACTCGAATAACACGAGCTTTGAACCTTGCAATCCCAATAGAACAGGCAGGATTCCAACAAAATAGGAGCACTACAGAACAAGTCCTTGCCCTCACCTCTCATGTAGAAGCAGGTTTTGAGCGTAGAGAAAAAACAGGCACAGTACTAAGTGACCTTTCGGCTGCCTATGACACAGTTTGGACGGATGGTCTCAAGATGAAACTAACCAGAACAATACGATGTAGGAAAACCCTGAAACTACTTGACCAAACGATCGGACCTAGAAAATTCCATGTTGTACTTGGCAGAACCACCAGCAAAACTAAAAGGATAAAGAATGGAGTGCCACAAGGATCAGTTCTGGCTCCCACACTTTTCAATATCTATATTAGTGACATGCCTGATACAACTTCAATGAAACTAGGGTATGCTGATGACTGGGAGTAGAGTATAGGCCTGCGTTTGGCCGCACTGTACCCTGTACCTATTGTTCTTTATACGTACCTATTGTTCTCTAGAAGCATCCGAGCGCACAGAAGCACATGTATGTACCTATTGTTATCTATTCCCAAGTGAGTTCTCCTCCCATAGTTTACCAACCAATAAGAAGACTGTAAATTTTACAACTATTCCCCAATGGGTGCTAAAATGGAGATTATTAAACACGCATGAAGATTCTGAACAGATTAGAACAAGACCATGGAATCAACAACTATCATGTGTATGATTGTCAAGAAAATGACAACGAAAGACTTTAAAGACTTTCACAACAGACCGAAACCAAAGCAAACATTGATGGAGAATATCCAGTTATTCCTTCACCAAAAATATATTAATGAAGAAAGCAGTGTGAGAAGAGATTATTATGGGAAGCTGTGTAATTTAGCAGAGTACCCCGCATGGTAATTAAGTGGTTTATAACTATGTGCTTTATGCTTATCTATGTGCTTTATGCAATGGTGCTTTATCGATTGTTATATCTATTTCTTACATCTTTACATCTATTCCACAGTGACGAACCATACGAGCAAGATAAAAGTGCAAAAATGCATCACATTAAAAAAGATGGTTGCATACCGTTTATACAGAGGAGGAAAACACCTTCAACGTACTTTTGGAGAGAGTTTGCAGGTGGAAGTTTCCCAATACACGTATCAGAGGATGAATATGATGAATTTTTCAAGGAGCATCCTATAAGAATTGAAAAATACGAAACACACACCATTCCTCAGAACCCATCGGAATACACATTGTGTATAAACGATGAAGACGGGAGAGAGAGAAAAATTCGTAACACTCCAAGAAACTAAGCTTGAACTTTATTTTAGTGTGTTTTTAATAATTTTTATGTGATATTTGTGTGTGTGTGTGGTTATTATATTCTTCTGATTGATATACATGAGTATTTTCTCATCGTTTATCTCTGAAAATTTGCTATGAATATGAGAATAGAATAATCAAAGATCATTTACAAAGCGAATCTGAACGAGTATGGATGAAATATTAGCAAATGCGAAAATAGATTATTTAGTTCAAGTTCAAATAGAAGGGAAAAAAATATCAGTGTTAGGTCAAAATGAGGGGTATATGACATTGATAGATTGTGATAGATTGAAAAAAATTACGAATGTGGAGTTAATGAACAAAATATTTGATACTGTGAAGGAGATTCAAGAAGAATTAAAACTAAAGTAATTTGACTTTTAACTCATTTCGGTTTGAGATCCGATGGAGTGTAGAACTCTATGCTGTTTGTGTAAGATACGTGATAGAGTGGACAATGAATTTAAAGAATTAGGACAAATTTATAAGATAGTAAAGAAAAGAAATGAAGAAATGCGACAAAATATAAGAAAAATGAAACATGTATGCGAGCAGTATTTACCGAAAATGAGAAATAGAATTTGTTTTTTGGAAGCAACAGTCAATCAATTACAGAAAGAAAGTCCATATTTCGGGTATAAAGATCGAGATGGGTATAATCGATGTAGATCAGATATATGCTCCATGCAAAGAAAAATGGAGACCGTTCATGAATGTTATGAAGATTGTGTGAGGGAAGCAATAGAACACCAATCATTTACACTATTTGGATTGTCACCAAAATATACATTTGATTTATTCATGCAAAAATTTGAGAGACTCTTAACCCACGGCGAAATTTTACCTGAAGAATGGATGCGATGTTATGAAATAATAGCAAAGGTTGTAGAAAATGATTGGTATGTAAATCGAGGGATTGAAGTACCTGAAAAGATACAGGAGTTGATGAGAAAATTAACATTTGATGATGATGAACATTCAAGTTTATTCTGTGATTTAACAGACTGTAAGTTATGTGAAGCAAGAAAATACATCGAAGAAGAATCAGACTGGTCAGATGATTTCGTAAATCCTGAAGATTACGAAATTGATGAATAATATTGTAACTGGACGAACGAGTTCTTTATTATGTAAATCTAAACTAGTCGATTTCTGCAAGTTCTTTATTATGTAAATCTAAACTAGTCGATTCTTTGTTATAGAATGAATAATAGACGCTACTTAACTCAACGTGCTCTTTTATCGTCACATCTCTCATGAGTACTATTAAAGTAAATATCCACGCGGCCGAGAAGGTATAAAATCCTTAAACATTTTAACGAATTTCACTCAAGCCAGCATGGAGAATACAGTAAACGACTACTTTGTCAATTTACTCGATATGGGCAATCAATCTATGGAAGCTAGCGTGATGTACTTATCAGTACCGAATCTACCTAGTAAGTATCAGATCTAATTCACGTCATATTGTTTTCTAATTTACTTTATACTATTCACATATTGTTGCTGCCATTTACCTAATCACTGTCACTTACATTTCAGATTTACATGTGAGAGTTTTATCATGGGAGGAAACAGAAAATAGATTTCGTGAAATTGGAAGAGATGATCATTTGCGGCAATATCGCAGAATGATGAGGAGAAGAAGGAGACGGAGAGTTAGAAGAAGACTCATTAATACCTCAAACCAAACTCCGCGAACACCACTTCAAGAGCTGCAAACCCCGCTTCAAGAGCCGCGAACACCACTTCAAGAGCTACAAACTCCGCGAACGCCATATGTTAGAAGAGGAGGACGAAGATATGCAGGGAATGATGAAAACGAACTTATCCGTATTGACGATGATGAAGATAGGACATGTTATATTTGCTATACAACTATGATGCAAGGTGAAACTTTAGAGACATGTTTAACCTGTGAATATAAATTCCATAGAACTTGCATGCAATCAAGGGTTATGTATAATAGAACTCGCACATGTCCTATGTGTAGATCTACATTTATGCAATCACCCTCACGGTTTACACCGCCTCCACCACTAATTGATATAGAGGATGTAAATTTATTTTCTCCATCATTTGAAGTTATAGATACTTCATCACCGTTATCACAATCTATTTTAGAATAACTTGTGTGTTATTATTATAGTCTTGTGTTTGCTGTTATTAGAGTGTTTGCTGTTATTATTAGAGTGTTACATCATTAGTACGTCATCTTTTCTCTGAGTCATCTTCTAAATTTAGAATTACTCATGTTAATAACAAAGAACTGGTCAAAGTCTACCAGTTACGATTTGCATAACAAAAAACTAGCCAAAATCGGTAAGTAGCCAAAATCTGCAAGTAGCCAAATTCTGCAAGTTACCAAATATGGTAATCAATTAACACATCTTTTCAATTTGAAAACCTATATAAACGTGAATATCAACATTGAAAATCACTTTCATTCCAAATGTTGAAAAGGATGGCTACACAAGTTCTCTCAGTTCAAAATGGTGATGATGCACTTGACATCAAACATCAATATAACGATGTATATTCACTTGAAATTGGTTCAAATTCAAAAACCCGCATGAAGTATAACAGTTTGATAGAAATATTAAACTGTCTTTATCTTTGGACGGATATTGTTGATGGTGAAAAACCGAAAATCTTCATTCATGATTATGATTTACCAGAAGTAGGCCCCGAGAAGTATGATGTCAGTCAAAGAACACTGTTTGAAGAGTTGGTTAAAAAATATGAACACACGGCTACAAATAAAAAGTATGCGGGTACAACGAGAAAATTCATCACATTGCTTACTGAGACTGTGAGCGGAATCAAAGAAAATGAAGAACAAGTGATGGGTCTTGTTGCCTCAAAACAAGAAGGTGGTGATAATCCACATGATTGGGAACTAACAATTGATATAAGAAGTAATTTCGTAATGGATGATGGTGTGGTTCGTCCTACAAAAATAGGAATAAATATCCGTGGTGAAGTGGTGTTATCCTTGCTAAGAAGCGCACAAGACATTCAAAACATGGTGAAAATGTTTCATGAAAAAGTACCTGAGTGTGAACCACCACCAAAGAAAAGAAAGAAGCCGTATGAAAAACCACAAAGTAATCAAAATGACTTTGGAGATCTTTTCACTGAATGGTCAAATCTGATGGAAAAATTCAGAGTGAAACTTCAAAACTAATTTAACAAAGTGTAAAAAGTTGTTTTGAATATCTATGAAAGGGTTGTTGTTGTTGAATCTAGTTTTTTTCCTTACAATTTCTCTATAAAAAGGGTGATGTGACAAGTTGTCTATAAATATGTATTATGATATTAGAGTGAAAACACCATTCTCCTTAATTTTGAGTGGTGCTAGTGGTTCTGGTAAAACAACATTTTTAGAACGGTTTATAAAAAACGTTAGTAAAATCACAGATGGATCCGAAATCACATTTCTATCATTATTATGGTTCAGCGGCACACACCAGCCAGAATTGTTTAAGAGGATTAAAAATTCTTTTCCTGGCACTGTTAGATTCTTTGATTCGATTGATAGTGAAATATATTCAAAAATTGAATCGGAGGGAAAGAACTCGACTATAGTTCTCCATGATTTAATGCATGAAATGTCAAGTATGTCGGATATAGGAAAATTATTTACAAAGGGTAGATCACATCTAAATTGTAATGTTATTTTATTATGGCAAAATGTTTTTCCAAACGGACCTGAGATGAGGAATTTATCTATAAATGCGCAACACATTATAATATTTAAAAACCCTCGTGATAAAAGTCAGATACGGTACTTTGCACAACAAGTGGCACCAGGGAAAGTTCAAAGTTTTCTTGAAGTATTTGAAGATTGCACAAAACGTAGCTACGGGTATTTACATTGTGATTTCTCACAAAATACTCCTGAAGAAATAAGATATAAAACAAATATATTACCTGACGAACAACCTGTTATCGTGTATAAGATATAATGAATTACACAAAAATGGTTATGCTTCCTATGGATGTTTATAAAAATTTAGTAAACGCAGATGGTCAACAACATCATACAGTTGACGCTCCTCCTCCTCCTCCACAATCCTCTATAAAAAGACAAAAACCACAACAACGGCTAATTAGAAAGATTTTGAAAGGAATGAATAAAAAACAATTGTCGGAAATTGTAAAGAAGAATGGAAAACCTAAACGAAAGAATAAATGAATTGTATTTCAATCCTGAATTCCCCGCCTCATTATCAAGTTTAGGTAAATTTTATACAGAGGCTAAAAAAGTTATCAAAAATTTGAAAAGAAGCGATTTGAAAAGATGGTCACAACAATCACCTACATATACAATACATAAAAGCGCTCGCAAAAAATTCAATCGTGAACGTATAATGACAATGTATATTGATTATCTATGGGAAATTGATTTGGTTGATGTAGCTAGACTAAAAGAGTTTAACGATGGGTATACTTTCAGGAGCGGATTCAGGATATTTTCTGACCGTTGCAAATGAGAAAACGGAAGGGTTCCCTAGAAAAAAATTGTCGTGACCACGCCCTTTGCTTTTGCTATAAACGTAACCAACGCCTTTTTCATACTTAGAAACGCCAAGGAAAAGACATTTTTCTGTAGAATATTCAACCAACAAACAGCTATAACTTGGCAAATAAATTAAAATGTATGTTGCAATTCGCATTCGATAGCGAAGGTTCGGGGACCACGAAGCATATTTAGTATACCAGGAAAGGCCTAAAGGGGCGCCCTGCTTTAGCCTTATCATAAAGTTCAACACCTTATGGATCATTGCATTTTGAGAAACAAAACTTTGCTTCGGAAACTAATCCAGAATTTTGTCAAATTTCCCAAAATTTCATATCCTGTTCTCGTTGTTATTAGTGAAAATAGTTGCAATTTCGAATACTTGTCTTTTTTGTGATGAAAAAGAATCACGCAATGCACATTTCTTTGGGAAGATAAAGAATGCACTAGCACTGGACTAGAGACATTGCTTAAAAGTAAACAAAAGGTATTGACATTCAAACTCAAGCTCTAAACAACATTCCTCTGAGAGTGAGCAATAACAAACACCAATTTAATTACATATTTACTACACATCCTAGTCTGGACTAATACAGAAAAAAGTATATTTCAGTTTATGACACTCCTATCAAAATCTATGAGAAGGTTAAATCCTCCCTCACTTTAGGCCATAAATACAAGATAGGCTAGTATCCTACAGAGTTAAAATGACTTTGTTACTTTGTTGAATTCTACTTCTGCACATGCAAGCACAATTTCACAAAGAATGTCAATAAAACCCAAATGTAACAAGTTTCTCCTTATTTCTATGCCTCACTCAACGGAAGCCTTAACTTACAGGTCATACTAAGGCCTTACCATACAGGAAGCAACTGTCTTGCCCTTTTATATTGACTGGCAGGAAAGTGCATCCGCGAGAAATCACAGAGCTGCAATTTTGGCCACCTCCTCTCAACAGATCCAATAAGGTTTACCTTCTTTGTGCACTCGTCTCTGATTTCATCAAAAACAGAACTTGAACAGGAATTCGCATAAGCTTCCAATAGGCGTTCCAGCAGATTCGCCATGCTGGATTTTCTTCAAAACATCTTTTCAATTCCTTGATGCCTTGTGTTCGGCCCTCCTTCTGTTTGTAAGGAATCATATTTCATTGGCTTGCAACGGTCAAGGTGTCATCCC
>WIPJ01015024.1:2650-14086 GCA_018155075.1 Cassiopea andromeda | reverse complement strand
CCCCCCCCCCAGCTATCGATTTACTTCAACAGTATATTGGATAGGGCCTAATGTTTGCCTTGATAATGCGCGCATTAGTTATTATACAATTGCATGAAATTACGAAAAAAGTAGTAGTATTACAGAATAGCATAGATATCATGAGACCATGTCATACAATACACGTTTGTTTATAAGAAAACCATAAGTTTGCGTGAGCCTCAATGTTCTTAACTTTTCCCGAAATTGAGCCAGAGATGTTCTTAAATTTTTCTTAACTTTTCTAAAATAGACTGGCTAAAATTGGTTTAACATTCTTTATGAATATGGTATACTTGAGTTTTGAATTCCACCTTTAACAGTTTGAATGCAATAATGACGAAAAATCTATTTTTGGCCAATAAAAACACTCTATTTTGGAAATTGAGACTCGTGATTTTCTTAAGATTTTTTTAGGATTTTGCTATTTGAGCCTCATTTTCTTATAAACTGTTTTCTTATAAAAAAGAACGTGTAGCATGAAATATGACGTCAATATTGGAACGATTTCATAAAAGAATCCGTTGTTTTTCGAGTGGGAGGCCTGGACATAGATGTTTTAGAAATGGAAACTCTTCTACGTTTGAAACAAACTAAGGTTTTTTAACTTCTTATGCTCACCTGATAATAGTAGATTACGTTTATCAGAATGTCAAAATTTTTCATCTTTTGTGTTGAGAATTCGTTGCTCATAAGAAGTTAGATGGCATTTAGAAAAGCAGCTTGAAAATAATACCTTAAGGCAGTGGCGTAGCTAGAGGGGGCAGGGGGGGCGGCTGCCCCCCCACCAACCTTTTCCAGCTGCTTGTCGGAAATTTGTCGGAAAATTTGTCGGAAAATTAAACACGTGAAAAAGTTTGCCAACAAATATATTTTTCAAGTTTAAACCTTAGGGCCTGTTTTTATATGAGAAAAAACACCTCAGGTAGTGCTTTGTGTAGATTCCACCTCTCGTGAAGTGAAATCTCACTATACCTGTGGTGTGGGTGATTTTATATTTGTCATATAAATTCATGAAAATTGCTAATAGTAGAGAAGTATACAAATTCATGAACAAACAACGACCCTTTGATACGACGTATAAATGGGGGCAACAACCGAACTTCAAAGGTGTTTGTCAGACAACTTGTCAACACAACATCCCTAAATTTCGTCGGAATTTGTCCGGGTTTCGCCCCTTCACTGCCAAATCGTACCTACGCCACACGCCACTGCCTTAAGGCCTAATCACATGAGCTCGGTTAACTGGGCCAGCAGCTCGCAATTATTTGAATGTTTTGTCATTTGAATGTGACGTCTCAAGAATTCGAAAATAGAATGTGACGTCTCAAGAATTCGAGGACGATGGAGAAATGAATGAAAACAGCATGAAGGCTCTGCTTACACGGAAACGGTTCCAAATGGAACCGTACCAGTACGGTACGGATAAACCTAGGGTTTATGTTGGAACTATAGAACCTTCTCGTTAGGTTTGCCTTAGAAATGTCATAATGCTTAGTCATCATAACATTACGTAATACTTAGTCATGATTTTACCGCATCTAGAAATTTCGTATGTAACTGTATAGAAATGGGAAAATTCGTAGTTGAGATTGAGTAGGAGATTAATCATCGTTGTAGAGAGAATATTGATAGTAGACTGGAGAGATAAACGTATAAACAACGCGTGGTTTCTGTGTCACGTTCTGCTGAGGTGCTACAACAGAGAAAATACTGGATATGGTAGCGGCCGGAGTGGATGCAGTTCTACTCACTTGAAAATTTTTTAGTCTCACAGGAAGTAGAGAGCTAATTCCCAATATTTAAAGGGGAGCTGATGGAACCGTTTCAGACAGAACCTGTTAGTCGTACCAGAACGGGTCCTCCTAGAAAGTAGGTCCCGCAGTGGACCGAAGCAAAAAGTGCTCATGTAAACACCCAAAACTGTTCTCGTCAGTTACGCTTAGAAACGAAGCAAGGGAAAATTCGACTGACGATAACTGACAGTAACTGAAAAATTTACTCACGAAGAAGATTTTGGGTAATTCTTTAAAGAACAAGTGCATGGTGGGAAAACTTTTGCAAGAATTTTGTTATTCCTGGTGAATGAAGAGAGAGGCTCTCGTTTGGCACTGTTCATACGCGAATACATTGAAAACAACGGTTCTGCACGGAACGGTTCCAAGACATCTTATAAACGGGAACATACCCGTAACTACTTGGAACGGTTCCAAACAGAACCGTTCCACGTAGGTATGGGTATCCAATGTCGGAAACTGTTGACACCTTAACAATGGAAGTGAAGGAGGGAACTTATTATAATGCAAATGAACTTTAACTTAGAAGATAGATACAGAGAGCCACGTGTTTTTTTGCTTCGAAGGGATCGAGGAGACGGCCATCGTGATGAGAACAACTGAGAGCCGAATCGAGAAACAAAATTTTGAAACGAACTGAGAACTGAAGGGACATACAAGGACTTATCGGGATACGTGATTGAACACTCGTTTATCGTTGCTTTTATATTTTATGCTTAATATTTTGCTGTTTTGATTTCGCTGTGTTGTTTACTTATTATCATCTTGCGTTTACTGCCTGAAACCCTTTCGCCGTGGCTTGTATAATTTATGCATTGAATTTCTTATCATATTTGTGGGAATCGGTACTAATACACCACAAAATTGGCACCTCTGACAGGACATTGCAATATTTATGTTGATATTTGGTTACAAAAATTGTTATTCATAGCGACGACGAGAGGCAAAGCCAGAGAAAGAAATAGGCCTAGACTACACGATCATGGTGAGAAAGGTGAGTCAGATGAGATTGGGAACACAAAGTCTTTACTTAATTCGACCTTAAAAACACTAAGCTATTACCACAAATCTACAAAAGACATTCTACCAGCTGGTAAAATTGATCAACTAAAGAGACAATGTAATCTATTAAGAACGAAAACTGAAGAGGCTTATAATTTGATTCATGTAATACAAGGATTTTGTATTGAGGAAGGACAAGATGAGATTGAAAATGACATCTGGCCAGAAGAAACGAAAGGTCATATACAGCCATTTGAGGATGGTATTTTGAAATTGGATGTTATGCTAAATAAGATCGAACAGGAAAAATTTGAAAAGGAAAGATCTGTTTTACTCAAGCTAGAAACTGAGATGAAAGAGAAGTTGAGAAAGGAAGAGAGAGAAGCCAAGGAAGCTAAACTTGCAAGAAAGGAGAAATTCTCACTTGAACTTGAAGAGAAGAAATTGGAAATGGCAGAGAAAAAGGCCCACAAACGAAACTACCAGATCTTCACATTTCAACATTTCAGGGAAACCATTTGGATTGGGTCTCGTGAACGATTCTAATCATAAATGTGGCGTTAATTCGAACACCTTATATGACGTTAATTCGAACACCTTAATTAAAAAAGATACTTTTTAGTTCGATGGATAGAGACTTTTTAGAAGGTTGGTTTTTGGAGTTGATTGAGTTAGTTAAGTTGATGAGAGAAGGAGAAATAGTGGGGAGCGAATTTGGATTATGCATCAAGCCAAGATATGAATGCCGCAATATTTGGTAGCAGAGGGTAGTTGGAAATCTTGGCTTGTGAGAGGAGTTACGATCAGTTAAAAAAGCAATCTGTTGTTAGGAATAAAGTCTGGCAGAAAATTGTTTATTTGGCGAAAGAAGCGTGGCGTATTAGCACAAAACGGAGTTTAATGCGAGGTGAGAAGATTTGCTGATTTGAATAGGAAAAGGCATTTATTAATTTGGCAAAAATGGTGAGAGTTATGAAACAAAGGGTTGATGGAATCAACAGCAGAGTTAAAGAGAATATTAAAGAGATTGAAGAATTCTTGAAAAGTGAGACAAAGGGCCAAGACTTTTACGATAAAGCAACGATGATGAAGGCACGAATTGAGAACAATTTGAAGAAATTGAAAGAGCTAATAGACGAGATAGATAGCCAAGGGAGTGAAATCACAACCGAAGAGTACGAAGAGAGTCAAGGGGATGCCGAGGAAAGGATCTTAGATTTACAAGTATTGATTATGAATTACAAAGAAGAGCAACAAGCGAAGCTGAAATTGGAAGAAACTGAAATAAAGAGAAAAGAAAAGGAAAGGCAAACGGAAATTAGCGCTGAAGTCGAGAAAGCAAAGTTACAAATGGAAGAGCGGATTCAAATGGAAAAAATCAATCTTGAGAGATTGAAGCTTGACCTCGATTCAAAGAAACACACAGAGAAAATAGAAGCAGAAATCAAACGCACAGAAATTGAATCTGACGCAGCAAATAGCAGCCATCAGAAAGATATAAGCCTAGAACGAAAGCATGAAAAGAGGAACGGGCACAATTCGCTTGCCTAAGCCAGAGAAAGAAGATGAAGGATCAGAGAAAGAAGGTAAGGAAACAGGAAAGGAAATGATTGAATCTAAGAAGAATGATAAGAAATTAGAAAAAGATAGCAAGGAACCAGAGAAAGAAGGCAAGACAGAGAAAGAAGGTGAAGGATCAGAGAAAGAAGGTGAGGAAACAGGAAAAGAAGGGATTGAATCTAAGAAGGATGATAAGAAATTAGAGAAAAATGGCAAGGAACTAGAGAAAGAAGGCAAGCCAAAGACAGAAGGTGAAGGATCAGAGAAAGAAGTTGAGGAAAGAGGCAAGCCAAAGCAGGGAAGTATGGAATCACGGAAGGAAGGCAATGTACTAACGAAAGGAGACAATTCAAAGAAAGAAGATGAGGAATCAAAGACGGAAGGCAATGTACCAACGAAAGACATCAATCAATCACAAAATGAGGAAGACCCATTTAAAAAGATTGATAGAAATGAGGAAAGTCAGACAAATAGGAATGAAGGAGAGAATGAAAAGAATGGCGGACTAACTCGAACTAACGAGCGTGATGAATCAGAAAGTACAGTTACAGACAATGGAAAAGTAATTGATAATGGAGGGCAAGAAAGTTGGAAATCATCTCAAGGAAGTGATGTAGATAAGACGAGACAGTATTATGCTCACAGATGGCGCGATTCAATGAAAGGAAAGAAATTCAATTTTGAGAAAACAAAGCTAAGGCACTTTCCACGATACAGACAGTATCCACATACGTGGAAGAGGAAGAGGAAGGATAGAAATAGGAGCAATGCACAGAAGAAGAATACTTCAGAAATTAAAATGAGCAAGAGATAGAATTGTGGGACAGTCATTAATGGACGATTAGAATTCCACTTCGTGGTGGGAGTGTCGTGAACGATTCTAATCATAAATGTGGCGTTAATTCGAACACCTTATATGACGTTAATTCGAACACCTTAATTAAAAAAGATACTTTTTAGTTCGATGGATAGAGACTTTTTAGAAGGTTGGTTTTTGGAGTTGATTGAGTTAGTTAAGTTGATGAGAGAAGGAGAAATAGTGGGGAGCGAATTTGGATTATGCACCAAGCCAAGATATGAATGCTGCAACATTGGGTGAGGTTCTGGCGTCTTTGTGAAACCCAAATCGACCAAACAGCGATGAAAGAAGAATCAAAGTTTTCTTATTTAAAAGAGCTTGTACTACCTATGGTTGGGGTGCTAATTAATAAACTACCACCAACTGCTCAAGGCTACAAAAGGGCAAAAACAATGCTAAAAGAGAGATTTGGAGACGTTTCTGAGGTGGTTAATGTCCACTTGCAACAAATAATGGGTCTTCCGGTGATTCATGGGACTTCAAAGCATGAAATACCAGAGTTTTATGATCAACGTCTTTCTCATGTCCAAGCACTTGACACTCTGGGCACGCTTGACCAAATATCTGGAAATGTCAGAATGGTACTAGACAAGCTTGATGGTGTTCGAGCAGACCTCACGAGAATAGACGCAGGTTAGAAGGAATGGACTTTGCACGACCTCCTTGGAGCTATGAGACGGTGGGTAGATAGGAATCCCCTTCATATTAACGACCGAGAAGGAAGATTATTTCCAAATGAAAGCAAAAGAGAGAGAAACTTCAATGCACGTGACCAAAACCAACAAAAAACCATGCATCTACTGTGAAAAAGATGATCATGAAGGGATGATTGCAAGCAAGTTGAGAGGACAGAGGATAGGAGAAAGATCCTAAGCCAGAAAAAGCTATGCTTTAACTGTACCGGTGGAAAACATCGAGCAAATGACTGTCGAAGCAAACTGAGCTGCAGAATTTGTCAAAAGAAACATCACACTTCAATATGTGATCGGAGAGAAAGCTATCAAGTACTAACCGGAACTGAATGTAGACAAGCTATACACCCAGTAGTGGTGGCAAAGATTCAAGGGATAACATGTAGAGCTCTTTTGGATACAGTGACAAGTAATTCATATATCTCTTCCACAATAGTGGGCATGATGAAAAAAGAACCAGTGAGACAGAATTCAAAGACTGTAAAAATGATGTTCCAGAATAAATACTACAAGAACAATTAAGGTTTATGACGTTGAATTGACAGGACTGAATGAATGGTGATTTAAAGGTCAATGTGGAGATGAATGGAGTTGAAAGGAAAGTTCTATTGTTTATACCAAACCCACATTACAGTGAAGTGATTGCAGCAAACTCACATCTGCAAGGAATAAAAATGGATGACAATGATCGGAAGGAGAATCTGACTATTCATGTAATCTTAGGGGCAAGTGAATATGCCCTTATTAAGACACAGACCTTGAAAGGGTTGGTGTAATGGGGAGACCTGTTACTGAGAAGACGAGACTGGGATGGGTGATTATGTCCCCTGGTCAAGGAAATATTCAGTCAACATTGATGTTAGCTAGGAACACTCTAGATGATTATATGCAGATGTGCAATTTGGATTTATTAGGTTTGGAGGATAGCCCTGAAGGTGACCAGCTTGTTGTGTAGCAAGACTCCAAGGAACAGTTGATCCAAAGACCTGATAGAAGATGCGAAACATCTTTACCTTGGAATGCGAACCATCCATACTTACCTACAAACTTTGCTGTTGCAAAAGCTAGATTCAACTCTCTAAAAAGGAAATTGGAAAATCAACCTGAGATGTACAAGCGTATGATGACGTAACAAGAAAACAGATCAAATATAGGGATTCTGAAATAGCTTCCTAGAAAGGTACAACCAAGTTCTAGTTTCTCATCCTGCAATACAAGAAATAGCCAAAACGTCCAAAGCCCTAAACATAAGACTGAGCGCTATAACAAAGTTTTCATTACTCAGCTCTTTAGGAATGAAATAATGCGCCTAGAGACATACGTAAGTTGCCAACAATAGATACTTTCAAAGGGCAACTGAAGTTGTATATAGAGCAAGACATAACTAAACACAACATTCTGGAAGAACAGCTACACGCTGAATAGGGTTTGTTTTTATTGCTCAATGTTAATAGCTACTTTTCGTTATATATAACTTAGTTCGTTGATTCTTTTTGTCTTTTTTCCGTAATTATGCTGAAGAGCTTTGTGTATAAAACTTGAATATGAATATTTATGAATATGAAGGCATGCAGGCATGTACCGACGAAAGTAAATGAATCTGAATTTACCGACGAGATCACCGATAGTTGGGAGGGAGTGGTACAAAGAATACAAACATTTTATCAATGCAGTGGTAGTTCCAGGAGGTTGCGAGCGTCGTTCAAGCGATGTTCTCGGGAGCTCTGTTGTGCGATACTTTTTGTGGCGGGAGCAACTGATGGTTTCAAAATTGTTGTCCTCTACCAATTATTGCTTCCGAAAACGCATATTATTTTGGCGGGAGCCATGATAAGCGACTATTGGGTTCAAAATTGTTGTCCTCTACCAATTATAGCCTCCAAAAACGTATATCATTTTGGCTTGAGCGACGGTAAGCAGCCGTTGGATTCAAAATTTCTTTCCTCCACCAATAATAACCTCCAAAGACATATTGATTTTGGCTGGAGCGACGGTGCGTTTCTTGCCCGTAATCTCGCGGTGCTTAGGAAATGGCTGCTCGCTGACGGTGCTTAGCAAATGGCTGCTCGCAGACGGTGCTTAGCAAATGGCTGCTCGCTGCGACCTGATATCTTGAAAGACAAAGCTAACCTACTTTGCACCAGTTAGGAATCAATTGAGAAGACAAAAAATCCGTGGGAAGTCCTTTCGAAATGCTATAGATTGGCATAATTTTTGCTTGCTACAACACTCCACAGCTAAAACCTGGGAGCTCTATGCCTTTGAAGTACGTATTGACATTCCTGGTTATATCAGCATGGTTTTCAGCTGTTTATAACCTCATTCGCTTAGAGAAGCACTGCAGAAGTCTCAGTTGACAGAAATGGCGGTATACTAGTATACCAGTGTAGTTGGAAGATAATGTAAATTATTCTCAGGCCTACCCACCATTACTACTTTGTAGGTTTCTTGTGTGAACAATAGGGCAACACTATCTTGATTTTTATCCTTAAGTAACAATGATTACTGTCTCTGATGACCACAAAGTGACTCGTATCATAGGAACTATCACAGAATATTTTACTCTGAGGAAGTAACAACAACTTATCAGCCCTTAGCAACAACTTAATAAATGGCATGCTGATCTTATCTGTCAGAGAAGCAAAGTAAGAAGTGTGAAGGTGTGGGAGCTTTTTGAAGTTCTTTTTATTTGTGAAGTTTAAGTTCTTTGAAAGGAACTGCAAGAAATTGAAAGCGATATTTCAAACTCATACTTTCTCAAAATTAAAGTATGCAGATGCAATATATGCTCTAGGAAATGTAGAAATTGATGTGGAGTTCTGAGAGTTTCCAATTTAGTTAATGAAGTAATTTTGTCAGCCAAATTGTACCCACCCAGTTCAATTTTGTAGAGTGCTCCGTTGAAAGTTGAACTGCCAATGCTGTTTATTTCAGATGACGTCTCTAGTGCACCATTCAATACAAGCACTTTGAAATAATCATGAGAACAGTCCAGTTTAGTTTTGAATGTCTTTCTTCAATAGATGAGTTGCTACTTTTGCTCATTGGCTCTCTGTGCAACATTTACCTAACTGATGTTATGATTTTGTTGGTAATTGTCATGCATTAGTAATTTTCTCTTTAAGCACACATTTTCATTACATCTTATTTGCTATGTCCATAGTTAGCAGATGAGCGAGGTAGCATAGTGGTTAGAGCGCATGCCTCCCAAGCGGAAGGTCTACAGTGCGAACCCGACTCGATGCTCTGACTGAATGCTCGCTCACTGTTCACCCAACAACAAATGGGTACCCAGTGGGAACACTGGGGAGATGCAGGCGGCGAGGAATGGAACTGGCCACCCTACCTCACATGCCGATGGCTCAGGATAAGTGTCCTCTCTAGCAGACACTCCCCTACATACGAAAGTATACGGGACTATCTTTTTATGTTTTGCATAACTTCCAGGTTTACTTTCTTGATGATGCTGTTTTTAGGAATTTCCACTTTAGAGCATTGTATATTCTTTTCCAACAGCATTCATTTTCATATCACTTAGATGGAATCGTTGAATGAGTTTAAATTTGCTAAAGTATCAACCCAGTGTAAACTTGTATGACTTCCTTTTTCACTTCTCTAGCTTTCAAAGTCTCTTAGCAAGTCTACAGATGCTTGAAAAATAACAATATCTTAGAGACGCCCCCTACATTATAAATTTTTCAGCTCAATCATTCAGATGGGCATATTCATAACATCATATCAAGGCAGTATCACTTTTTCCAGGATAGAAAGGAAGACATTTCTTTTTTCACAACTGCTATGCACTCTTACAGGTCCTTAAAGAGCAGTTGTTTTGATTTTGTGTAAAAAGGTGGAAGAATTTTTGGAGAGGTATCAATTTTTGTCTTGTTTCTTTGGGAGTGATCAAATTTTCTTGCCAATTAATGGTGAGGTATAAAATATTTTGAATAAGTTTCTACCACAAATATTTTCTACATCCTAAGAGGAAAGTGTAGACATTTTCTGAATAAATGTGCATGGTAGCTAACTTTCTCTTCATTAATGATTGCAAGCAAAAAGATATTTGAAAGAATGAGAGAGTGTTTCATACTTCCATGACTCCTTTACTTTTCTATTTTCCTTTTCTTTTCATCCCAAGCATACTGGAGCTGGGGGGATTGGGAGCTGACCCCCCCACTTTTTTGCTAGTGCATGATAACAGACAATAGATAGCCTATCCTCTCTAGGATAGGATTTATTTTGATATTGGAAAAGAGAATTTTCTTCCTATCTAAGGGTTTGTTTTACAAATTGTTGAAGGGCTCCACCCTGATCCCACTTCTGCTCCTTTATGGAGGCTTACTCCCCATCTCAAGCTGCTTCACTCAGAAATATGATGTCCCTGTATTGCTTTCTAGTTCTCTCAAGATCCTAACTGAATGACATAATTAGCAATACTTTAGGGGTATAAGTCTTTTTCAGCGTTTCAAAAGAAGGCTTCAAATATTATTGAATATAGTGAATGGGGTAAGTGTGAATCTTTCAATTTTTCTAAAAAATTCTTTCACCCCTATACCTAGCAGTAAAAATGACTGCTCATTTATTCAATTCTTCTCACTTGCAGTGAAGATTGTTGCTCATCCTATGACATTATATACTTTCAATTAATGATAGCTTCTTAGAGGTAGCACAGTATTCAATTTTTACAATGGGTGTGATCACTTGACCACGCCCATTTTCATGAGCAACGGTCAGATTTTTGTGCTGGATCTGCCCCTGCAATGAGCAAATAGGTAAATATGAAGACAGGAGAACACAGCTTTGCTGTTTACGGAGGGCTTTATATGACCGTATTTTGGTCGCTTCGAATTCAAATCATTAAGTTCGGCCAAAGTGCAGCGCAAGAGTGGCAGTCACTTTATACGTGTTTCCACCGCCGCATCAATTTCCATTCTCAGCAAATTGAAATGACGCAGTGCATTGGAATGTTCCCAAAAATAAACCTACATGGCTTCCGTGAATCAAAAATTGAAAATCGAGTTCATGTTCAAAAGCGTAGGAGGCGCAGGGCCGGCAAAACGTTTTTGAAAGTGGAGGGGCCAAAGTTGTGAAAATGTATTTGCCCCTCAAGGGTCTAGCAGCGTGCCGTATGCAATGATGGAGTCCTTGCTTATAACAGCTGGGGGGTCTGGGGGGCGCTGATAGCCCCCCAGCAGGTCCAGGGCAGAGCCCTGGCAGGGGTCCAGGGGGCGGAGCCCCCGGAAGCTCTTGGGATTATACCATCTACGAGGCCTTAAAATGGCTTAGTATCTTGCATATCCTATGTGTCACATACCCAGTATGCTCCTCCGTAGTGTATTTAATTAGGTTATTCATTTTATGTTTGTTTGTTTTGTATAGGATTTTTATGGTATTGTGTTTTAGCTTGTGCGTCAATGTTTGCATCATCTCTGATGTACTATAATTGCGCACTCCTCTTCTTTTGTTTAGATTGTAGGTGCGGGAGTTTCCCATTATTGTTAGGCCGTAT
>WIPJ01014964.1:0-37858 GCA_018155075.1 Cassiopea andromeda | reverse complement strand
ATGTTGTTGAGGAGTGCCTATTGTGTTATATTGTTTATTAGTTACGTCGGAGGCTCCAGGAGTAATTAGCCAAAAGAATCACGGTAGTTAACTGGTAATGTAGACGCGTATGTAAATTGATCATTATTCATCGTATGGCATAAAGGACCAAGTCATTACTTTTGTTAAAGGACATTAATGTTGGTAATTAGTGCAAGTTCAATTGAGTATCGGTAATTAGTCGCGATTGTGAAATAAGCCTATTGTTGCTGTAGAGCTATAAAACTATGTAGCTTTTAGAGAGAGAAGAAGGAGAACAGAGAGAGAGAGAAGAAGGAGAACAGAGAGAGAGAGAGAGGAAGGAGAAGAGAGAGTTCTTCAGGTTCAATGGCAGGGACGTAAAGTCACCTCGCCGAACCATGGTCGAGAAAAGTAGCTAGTTATTTAAGATGAAAGATCAGGAAAAAGAAGTTACGATAACTGAGTGTGTACATCTTTGTTTTCTACTCTGGGCTCGACAACGACAGATAACCAGCGTACACGTCAGGAGTTTTGTTTGCTCGTTTGTTTGCTTGGCATTGCAAACATTATTTTTCCAGTTTACACCCTCCCCAAAAATTTACGTCCTTGATTTTACGTCCAGGTACAAAGCACTAAACAAAAAAGTTCTCAGGGGCATTGCCCCCAGACCCCCTTTTTTTCACTTCTTACAGCAACTAGAGACATTAAACTACTTGCTACTAGAACTGATAAATGGTTTTCCTAAGACTCTGATTCACACGTATTTGCTTTTGTCACATATTTGAATTTCCTATTACAAAATGAGATAGATCCTCCTAAAAGCTTCTTTAAAGGGATTTTTCACAAGAAGTGCTCTCAGTCCTCATGTTCTTTGATTTTTGATTTAGCATGTTACCTTTCTAGGGATTTGGCCCCCTAGGAAATATGTCTTTAAAAAGACTATGGCAGTGCGTAGCACCTTGTCTTGATGATTAAGTATAGGGATTAGGCATTCGACTCCCCTCCCCAGATCTCAGTCCCCATCGCTTCTGCGGTGCCTATTCAGATACCATGATCTACCTAGTTCGGCAATGCACAGCTCATTGTTGCAGGGCAGCTTGTGCGTCCATATCAAATGACTGTCGAAAGATGGTTTAGTGCTTTCCCAAACTTCTTACACGGTAGGAGAGCCGCTCTTCCGCTAAAGCCCTGTTTCCACAGATATTTGCGAATACGGAGTAGAATATGTCGAACTCGAACGTGCGTTTCCACTGATACGCTGAATTGCGGAGATTTTGGAATACGCTGTTTAGATCGTATTTTTCTGGCTTCAGGGAAATTTCGAATACGCAGCGTATTAGTGGAAACACGCTTGCCTGGATATTTTGGAATACGCTGCAACACCAACAACGACGTTTATTTGGTTTGGCGCCAAAATACGTGAAATGTATTGACGAGGTCTAGAGGAATAATCTCCAAAAGATTCTTTGTCGTTTGATTTGCACTTGGCCAATGCTCCAGTCAATCTGGCAGCAATATATGTGCACTTTATTGGACTATGTACTCAGTCAATGCCACTTAACGTCGATTGTAGTGTTGAGAAGCATCTCGACCTCATCATTAGTCAAAAAAAAGAAGGTTTATCGCGCTATTTTGCACTTTTCCTCCTGAAATTTTACTAAGTTAACCACTTACAGCAATGACATCTCACTTTTGGGCGTAGCATTGGCCGATTCCGTCATGCGCTCATGTGTAGAACTCGCGGGAACACACTCGTTCATATTTGATTGACGTAGTATGTCTCACAATGTGAAATATCCGGAGATATTTTGTTTACGTGGGTCAGTAGAAACAGGTGAAGAGAGATATACAGAGATCGACTGAGCGTGGTTTTTACAGTAATACGCTATCCAAGAGATAAATTTTTCTCCGTATTCGCAAATATCTGGGTCAGTGGAAACGGGGCCTAAACGTTAGCAATATATATCTTCTTGTTCAGTAATGAGCACTAGTGATATTTCGTTTTCAGTGGATAATGCTCTTTTTATGCATCCCAGTAGCGCTCCAGCCGGAACTGAGCACTAGTGTCAATCATATTTTCAAGCTCCACTAGTACTTCCGCTATGAAGCTATCTCTATCGATCAGCTTCATTGGTAGTTAATTAAACAATAGGACAAGGGAATATATTCAAAGACTTGGACACGCATCACTTTCTGTCAAAGGATGGGAGAAGTAAACAGCAAGAGATATCAGGCCTCAATTCTCGCATTCAATCAGCGTTGCCACTCGTAGGGTGTTCTACCTATAGTAGGGTAGTTGACCCTCTGATAGGGTGTTGGGAAGTACCTACGGGATAAATGGCAATATGTAGGTAGAAGTACGTCATTTGTAGGTAGATTTAGGTCCCAAAGGATCTTCTGTGTTAGAAAAGTTAAATGTGCAATAAAAATTAAAATCAAAGAAATTCTTTCTCTCATGCATGCAAGTCCCATCACAGACGTCATCTGACGGTGATTGTTTTATCACTGACCTGCACTCCTCAGCTCAAAATGTTTATTCATGATACCATAGCATATCCAATTCTTAAAATGTTTTAGTTTTGCCTTCAAACTATCAAATCAATACGAAATAGCTGAGATGTAATAAAGCTAATAGCTGTATGATAGAAGGAGTTACCGGGAGGGTCTAGAGCAGCTTTAAGAGCAGCTGCAATGCAAATTTTATAGCTATGTTTCTTCGTATCTCTAGCGACAATTCAACATCACATGCAGCTTTCTTTACAACTAGCAAGTGAATTTGAGTGTACCAAGGTGCAACGTCCAGTAAGTAAGATGTTTATCGAAGAATAGGTCTTAATCCCGTAATTGATCTTGTATCTGGCAAAATAGATATGATTAACTTTCTTTCATATCAGTTTTCAGTTGCAAAGAAGAAGGAAATCTCTATAAATGCAAATCAAATCTCTCCAGTTTCTGGAAAAAGAATTAATTTGCAAGTATGAACCCCAGAACCTGGCAGTGATGCTACTGATGAACATACGAGGGGTTCTTTGGCGAGTATCCAAATTAAGAAAGTAAATGATTCTGATGAAGACATGTATTTCTTCTCTGATTAGAGATCAATCAGTAAGACAAAGTTTGTCCTACTTGCTAAAAAGTCGTTTCCCCACATTTCAGAGGATATGAACTCAAAAACATTTCCCTTGCTTCGTACTATTAGGGGAACCTCAGAATGCCAACTACCTATACCTCCCCCCAAATCATCTCTTGAGTCAGTCTCTCAGCTTTGTATACACATATGCTTGTAATTTTCAGGGTTCATGACCTTGATTCAATACATGTGTTCAACTTCAATACATGCTAGAGATATAGACAACTGATTGCTGATTTAGTGTTCAATCAACAGCTTCAGTATGGCTCAGAGAGCCACGAGGAAACCAAGAATAAAATTCAATAATTGAATATTTTGATAGCAGAGATTTGTTCTCAAATATCTATATTTAATCAAATCCTCAAGCTAAAGAGGTAAAATTTTTAAGAAAAGCCTATTTTATAGTGTTTTTTCAAGAGCAATGACCAAACTGTAGAAATTCTTAAAGTAGAATCATCATAACGTCATCATTATTCATTCTGTGACAGGCAAAATCAATTTTTAGCCCTTTAAATTGTACGGAAAATAAAGGAAAATTTGTAGGGTAAATGTAGGTAGAATGGTATGTGTGGCAGGTAGATCTCGCCTTCAAAGTTTGGCAACCCTGTACCCAATTTAATCGTATCAAAGCAAAGTTAAATTGAAGATTCTGACTGTTGCTCAAGCTACAATAGGAGTAGTTTGCGTTCGCCCCTGTTTCCGGCGGTTTCAGATGATTTAAATCAAACTTGCCCAGGGAGCCTAGGGACTGGCGCTGTACTAATCAATTTTCATCATTGGATGTCATATCATAACCCCAGTTATGTTTTCAAACCCCACTTTCTGTGGCAAAAATGCAAGAAATAATAACAACAAATTCACCAACTTTGTCTCCGAATAAGCAGAAAGTTTTTTCCGAGGGTTTTTAATGTCTAAGCTTCACAGTTTTGTTTGCTTGAAATGCAGAATGCTAGCTGTTTGCAACATTGGGGCTCTGAGCTTCACATTGCCTACCCAAGATAATCCATGACGCCACGCTACTGAATTAGACGCAAATGTTTTGTTGGTTTGTTGTTTTACCTCGCCAGAAAAGCGCTCAATTTTCACCACTGCTCTATACCCCCGGATCCTAAGTCTATTTTCCCATTTTATCTCATTCATAGTTCTTATTGAATGAACTACTTATAGAAACGGAACTTGCAAACGTATATAAAAGTGATTAAATTTCATAAAGCTAGTCGTTGAATTTACAGCCAAGTAAAGAAGATCAAAACTTTGTCTCGACATCTACTGCTCCAGAAAGCAGGGAACGAAAACGGTGAAAGTAAGTAAATATAACTTGTCTTATAAAAAGTGTAAGGGATCCAGATAACTAAAGATTAGATTTGTAGCTTGGCTGTACAGTATCTTGTGAGAAATCACAGCAGAGTGTACAGAAGCGGGCTGACAGAGGTGTCAGTAAGGCCAGGCCCCCCAACAACGAATATTGATGGGCGCCAAATTAAGCAAGGGGGCGCCAAAATGTGAAATACAAAAATGTTTCTCTCCTTCACAATAATGTATATTTGGAACTCAGTAATCTAGCCTCAAACTCTGATTCCCAGAGAAGTTATTCAGTGCATAGCACAACTAAACATGGTGTAACAGATCGTATCAGGGAAAATGATCTCAATATATATCTCAGTAACTCAAAGTGTCCGTTATTGACATTAGCTAGCTTTTTACATGGGTTTGAGAACGCATTTTCTACCAGTTTAAATTTGCGGCAGATCGTTCTGCCTATTTTTCAAAAAAAGTTAGAAAACAATAGTTGTTAGTTCACTGGAAATTGTTTTTTAGTTCACTAGAGCCAAAAGAAACTCCCACATAAAATAGTGATCAAGTATGCAGGGACACGAATTATACAATGTTTGAGTGTCACAACCCAAAAAGTTAAGCAATCAGTTCAAATTGATATCTAATGTCTAGAAGGTTGATGCAATCTAGCTCTGAACTGGAATAGCAACATCTACAGAAAAAATTAATCAAGAAGCACTAACTACATTCAACATGAAATTCACGATTTGATATCGTGCTGAAGCGTTAGTCTATAGTTATTATTTTTGCGACTTCGGAGGTTAGTATCAGCTAAAGACGAAGTCCTATCATAAAATTGAGCAAGGACTTCAGAGAAACTAGTAATTGCTAAGTATTGCCATAGCCGTTCACTTTTTACTTTTAAACTTTAAGTTTCTCCTGTTGATCCACCGCAATTATTCCATGTATACTGTAGAGTCATTGTACTTAAAAGTATTGCCTAGTAAATGCAGCGCGCGGTTTTGAAGGTAATGTCTTAAAAATAGTTCTCTCTTTCATCTTAAAACGAAAGAGGTTCCAAGATTTTTCTGGAGCTGCGCCAAAGACACTGTTTTTTAGTCCTCTTTCCCTTCTTTATCAATGCTCATCAGCGCTTTCCACAAGTTGCTCAGCAACTTTTGGGCAACTTTAGACTTTTTAACAACTTTCAGCCTGTTTAGCAACTTCCAGTGCATTGGGCAATTTTTAAGTTTTCGAGTCTCAATAGTCACAGTCATGCTCCTGCTACAAGTGAAACAATAAAAAGTGCAAGATATAGCTTGTGCCCAGAATATATTTTGCCCAATCTTATAGTTCTACTATTAGGTAGCACGTGTTTCTAAAAAAAGTGTCTCTAAGAAACAAGAGGCTATAATAAAGCAACAATTAAGAAAATTTTAAGAAACACAGGTCCAAATGCTAACTGGAAAAGACTGTCCTTGTAAGAAAGATGTTTATCAAGCTAGAAAATATAGAACACCATCCGTTACATGCTTCACAAAACTTGAACAGTTAATCTCATTCATCAGAGCTGCCTAATATGGGTTGTTTTTGTTTATGAAAATTTTGAAATTTATGAAACAGTGAAGAAAATCTGAGATTTATGTGATAAAATGTAAAGAAACATCCAAGCTAAAGACAGAAAATTTATTTCTTTTAAAAAAGTGTTCATTTTATCCAAAATTTATCGAGTAGTTAATCATTTAGTGAATATGGACGGAACTGAAATTTAGATTGGCAACTTTCTTGAAAAGGAACAACTTTTCAGGAAATTTCGATCAACTTGTTGACAAGGCTAATGCTCATAGCTGCTGGTATATACTCAATATCCAAAGGTGCAGGCGTATGAACATAATCTAGTATTTTGGCTACATTACTCGCATATTAGGGTACTATAAATGTTGCTGGTATGGAAAGGGCTAGATGGGGGCTGATAAAACTATTACTTTTCTCTAGGAGCATGATAGCCCCGTTGGGGGCTAAAGATATTTTTATCAGAGTCAAAATTGCTTGAGCAGCTCTAGTACTTCATCAATGGTATCCCAGAGTGTCTGCCATGTCAGGGAAACAAAGAATATCTGGGAGATGTCAAGAAAATCCATTCCCTCATCAGAATGTCAGGGAATTGTATGGAAAATTTGTTCCTTTTTGTAATTTCATGGACATATCAGGGAAATCTGAACCTTTTCACTGATATTCAAGAATGGCGGAACATATTGAAATGATCAATTTTTACCCTTTTGTCAATATCTTTTCTGTGACATGTATGTGGCATAGCAAAAGATGCATATAGGATTTGTAACATTTCGTACACATCAGAGACTACTTTATGCGTCTGCGCAGTCAATCGAATCTCTATGCATTGATGGCAACGTTTTCCACGTTCTGCAGTGGAGGAATCTAGAGGATAGTCATTTACCGTTAAAATAATGTTATAAAGGTCTTTCAGCAGAATACTTGACTCTCTATTTTGTAATGAATAGGACTTCCTCATTACTTGTGCTTAAATGAATGAGTTAGATCCAGATTGTTCTCTCCCATTACGCAACTCATAAGAAATACGAAGAACAGAAATGTTACCAAGATAACAATAAGTATTATTGTCATTTTCAACGTAGAAGTGGCTCTCTAGAGCTGAGCAGGTAGGCTTGCTTTGAAACTTCGTTCTCGTTCTTTTTCCAAATACCTCGCAGAGGGATGCGCATCACCCGTGAAGACACTGCTTTCGAGCAAAAAACTCAAATTATCTGCCTGAAATCCTCAAAATATTATTAATAAAATTTGTACCGTGATTTTCCTTGATAATGAGCATATTCAGATCCTCCTGTCATTGCCTCAATTTGTAAACGAGTTTGATAGAAAATGCTGTTATTTCTTCATCTGCCACAAAATGAAAAAGTCAATAGGCCAAAACAATGGCAAAATCAGTGAGAGTTTTAAAGTTAAATTATTTGCCAAAGAAGTATTGTCAAGCATTATGAAAATTATATCAAAATGTTGATAAAAGAATGACATAGGAAAATCTACCTGTCATTTTTTGATTAAATTCCACATAGAATAGATAAGAATAGATGGGCGTAAATTGACCCGCGCATAGCACGGACGTAAACAATACAGCAAATGTTACGTATCTTGTGCTATGGAAAGGTTAAAGGAGTACCAGAACTGTGATGAATGTTATGGTTCTCCTACTTGCCAAAAAGGCATTTTTCTATGTTGTAGAGGGCGTGAATTCAAAAAGTTTTCGCTCACCCTGCTATCGTATCAAGACCCCTACCTTCTGCTTGATTACTTCTATTACTTGTAGCTTATACAACACTTTAAGTTTCTCACACATTTAGGAGGGACTATCTTTTACCCAAAGCTGAATTACTTCCATTCTTTGTTCTGTTGCATGACATGCTGTTGATCACCTCTGCTAGAATTAGCCATTCGTTCGTACTGTTGCGTACAGGTGGTTATGTAATAATCATTAGAGCCCAGTTCATTTATTATAGCCAATCAGAGGGCTTGACACTCCTTAAGTATCAATCATTAGAGCATGTGGATAGAGTGTAGTATAAGGCTGCATCGAGTGCACACGTATTTGAAAAGGAAACGAACTTGTAGAACGATATTATAGAAATTATTGTTTAAAATATATGCTTGATAGAGTTTTCTTTACTTTCCTCCCTCAAAATTACAACACGTACCATTCGGTAAACTTCAGAATTTAAACTGCTTATACCCTCCCCTTAATATTCAAGATCCATCCCTGGTAGTGATATTGTAGTACTCAGTTCCTATAATTTTTTCCATTGGATGACACTTACAGTGAGGTTTGTCAAGGAAACAAGGATATTATCAGTGGATTGTCAGGGAAATCCATCTTCCCGGATTTGGTAGACACCCATATCAGTCCCTCTTAAGAAGAGTTAGCAACCTGTCGCAAAATACCTGGCGCTGCCTTGATTGCAAGGGTTTTCAAAGTTCTAGGGCCATCCCGTAGCCATGGGGTGGCAAATGTCACCCCTGGGTAGCAGGATGCCAGCTTTTTGCCACCCCAGGGAAAATATATTTGCAATTTATTTTGCTTCTTTTTCTTTCCAGCTAAGAAAAGATCTACTGAGATTTTGATTGAGCTCAACCTTGGATTTTGTGACCCACTAAAAACTTCATTCTTTTCCTGCACACGCATTCTCCATTTGATTGTGATAACTGAAATAAGAAATATGCTCTTAGAATTAGTAGCACCTAATTCCACCGAGAAAATGTTTGCATCCCTGAAATACAGGCCTTACTACGGGCTTTTTCTAGGGGGGCAATTTTGCATCTAGCTCCCTCCGCCAGCGTAAAGTGTGTCAGGCTGCCACCGAGTGTGTATTCTTTATAAAACTTTGATAGAAAAACTGAAGCGCTTCAAGTTTCTAGTACTCTTTACTTTTAAGAATCACGTGCTAAAATCCCATTGCTCCGATGATCAATTAATCGTATGTTGGAATAATCGGAGAACTTGGTGCTTGCATGGGATCTACAACCAAAGCAAATAGCTGCATCTTGAAGGGGTAACAGCAGCATATGTGCATCTAGCATTTCCTCGGGCCAAGGAAAATTCCAAACATTCCTCGGCTGCAATTCCTTATGCTGAACCTTCTAGTTTTATACAAGTAAGCCAATGCTACAATTTTGAGACAGTTGCATATAGCTGCATTTCGATAGTTGAAACTCATTAAACCAGTAATCAATGCTATGCAAAAGACATCACTAAGTCTCCTTTAGCTTTGTGTCATGTTACCTGAACCCAGGGGGGTGTGCTTCCAAAATAATTGTGATTAGAGGTCCTTCTGTAGACCTGACAGCAAAGTTGTCATTTTTAAAGGTGTATACTAAGAAATTTCTCGGTTTCCCCCTGCGCCTCAACGCACGCCATTAACACGCCTCAAAACTACATTACTTTATAATTGTTTTTAGCCTCCCTCATAAATGAAAGGATCAAGCAAAACATTCCTCCTGTTTATGCCCTTGGAGCTGAGACCTTCTGCCCTTACTTTTTCAAACACACGTTCAGGTGTACTTACGGCACAATTTCCTTTCTTTTTACATCGAGAGAAAAGAGCATAGGCAAGGATAACTAGATCCACCTTGATACCCGAGACCTTCATTTGGTAGTAGCAAAGTATTTTGCGAGTAATTGTTGCTATACCTGCGAAGTAGGAATCTAAAACTAAAAACTAAGAAGATCCGCGATTTTCTCTCAAAAATCGATAGCAGTATCTAAAGGAATGAAGAAAATAGACGTTAAACTTACTCATCTCTGTAGAATTTGGAATCCTCTAGGTAATGGTTCGTGTTGAAAAGATTCAAACCTCTGTTTGGATTTTGAGTCAATGGTGAATTCAATAACTGCATCCTAAAACTACAGCATCTGTAGAGCTTAATGAATTAGAATCACATGGACAGAAATTTCTGCAGGGCAACAGGGGTGAAGCCATATTGACAACCAACAACAATTCGTAGCTTTTGAGTATGTTGTTTTGCTTATCTGTACATTAACTCCAAGTAAACCATGCCGCTTCGTAAGTGCCAATGTGTAGTACACCCTTACTAGCTCCTTCGTTAGAACTCAAGCAGTGATGTAGAGCTAAATTCAAGCCTACATTAATTACCAAACATTTCGGACATTTGTAATGTCGGACAAAAGCTTGCCGAATTCTTTGTGTCCGAAATTTAAAAACGTCCGAAATTTATCGATTCCATACTTTTTTTGCATTCTTTTGCAATTTGCTTGAACATTTCTAGCTTCGCCTAGTACTTTTTACACAACAGTGTGCTATTTGATATTTTAATCATGTACGTTCTTCCTGACTATTTGCTTATTATTTCTCACATGAATATGTGGGCAAAGGAATCTGTTTTGGGCGGTAGAAGTAACCGAGGGGTTGGGGTCTAGCCGAAAATTTTATAATTTCTTTATTCATAGCTCATCGTTTGAATCCCTTGATATTGGGCTTCAGGAGTTGTGTGCAGAATTGAAATATCTTTTTCATTGCAGAGATATCGATGCTCAAAAATGGCGAGGGCATGTAAAACTTATAACTTCGAAGCATCCTTCGGAGTGTGACTAAATGCCCCTAGAATTTATCTCCAAAAAAAATGAAGGTATTTGAGCCTTTCTATGGATCCAAAAGCAGTGACGGACTTTCAGGGATACAAGGTATTCAGTGAATACCCTGGGATATTTAAAAAATACTTTTGGAGAAAACCTTTTCCTTTACAGCTTAAAATTCAGGACTGTTATTGGCTATTGCCAGGTATTTTCTTCCACTATCAAGAGGAAGTTCTGCGAAGAAGCAATACATTGTAGTTTATCTACTCTGCTTTGTGGTGACATCGGTTACGATATGGAATAAGCGATGAATCTCTCCTGTCTATGTTCAACCAATGAGAGTGGAGAATTTTATCAATGGTTTGGTCGATGAGCAAGCAAGCTAATGGGAGAATAAGCTGTAAAGTTTCAGCTTCCTAGCTTTGATAGTATTTTGCAAGGTAGTTTTGCTTAAGGCATTATAATGGCGGTCGGCATATAGCAATAGCTGTTGTAGAGTAGGACCACAAAAGTAATATTTCTGTAATAGCCTACCATACTAACAAAAAATCTGAGAACCAGTCCTGATATTATGGATGATGATTCATATTTTGGGAGACTAAAAATTACCGTCCTAATTTTATACAGTAAACTACTGGCAATAAATTATATTCACAATGACGTAACAAGCCTATAGGGAAAGAATCAAAAAGAGGCTATTGATGTTCCAACCAGATAGTGTCAACAGAAACATTTACGTGAGATGCCAAACATTTTCGGAAAGTGAATTTTTTCGCATGCAGCTTTAAAGAAAATAAATGAAAGAGACGATCCAACGCATTAGCTCATAAATTTGAGGGGGAAAGAGTTCACTTGGTAGCCAGTGTTCCACGCTTCGATGATATATCTGTTATATCTTATTATCATCTAAAGGGTTGATATGCCTATCCACATGAAAACATCTATCTCTCACAGGCCATCCCTGATACCACACATGAGAGAAGGTTATGCTAATAAGCATAAATATATAACACTTCCTCTCTTCTAACATAAACGCCATTTGTATAAACATGTCCTTGTCCACATTGTCCAAACACAAATTTAAAGCATATCTGGTTAAGCAAAAGGTGCAATTGCACCTGAACAAATCGTAAACAAAACAAAACTTCTAAAATATAACTAAATGAGAGGGTTAGGTAGACGACCAACCTCTCTTTTGCATTATCCCGAGGGGTTGTTTGCCCTCCATCTATCTAGCACCATATTTAACCAATGGTTCCTGATTCCTATTGGGTAACGTCATTCTGGAATTGACTCCACTGATGTAGGTTGAGAGTGCTCGTATTCCCATTTATCATTGTCATCACTTGGTGCAGTATCAGTAATACTGCACCTCAATCATAAAATCTAGGAGGAATAACATCTCTAGAATCCCATAAAATACAACCACTTTCAACAGATAGTTCCAGCCATCGGTAGTAATCTGGTTTCAAATTTTCATGACTGCTTTTATCTGGCCACCCATTTAAGGTATAGTCCAATACCCTGGAGAGGGTAGGATCCTTTTGTGTTGCCTCTCTGATGTCCTTATGGAATTGGTAAATAATCTACTGGTGCGACATGGAAAATGCTCTGCTCTAATGGCTGTGATGGTGCATTGCATAGCAATCTATTTTGGATTTCGTCCATCCGTCCCGCCTAGTTTTTATCCCTGTGTTTGAGAGTTTAAAAGAGAGGAGTCGAGAGAATGGTGAGAATCGTAAGGAATAAGGCGCATAGAGATAGTTGTAAAAGAGATCAAGGACTTCTGAACGTATCGAAGAGGAACGCCAAAGTATTTACGCATAGTGTTTATTTCGCATTATTGGACTTTATGGAAGCAGTACAAATGGATATTTTCTTTTTATTAGTTTCTGCCATGGTTTCACCACTCTACTAGGTTGGTCGCATGAAACGTTATAGTATTGTTTGCTATAATCGCCTGGCCTATTTAGCCCAATATTCAACAATCTAAAACATTGCATCTGAATTGGAATGTTCACTTCTTTTGCGGTGTTTGATTTAATAACGATAGGCAGATAGTATGAGTGACCAGCATTGCACTGCAGCCAAGGTTGGCACTCCAGTTTTCTTGCCAAATATTATCTGCAATGAATGGTGATCTGTCAGAAGTGTAAACTCGCGACCATATAAGTATTTGTGAAATTTATTCACTCCAAATATCAGGCTCAGGGCTTCCTTTTCTAACTGTGCATAGCTCTTTCCTGCCTTTTTCAAGGTTCATGATGCAAAAGCTAACGGTCTCTCAGTACCAGAGGTATGATATGTGAACTTACAGTCCTAACTCCATAGGAAGACGCATCATAAGCTAGTTGTACTGTCTTCTTTACACCATACTGCATTAGTACTTGATCACCACTGATTGCCAGCTTACATTTATCAAAAGCAATGTCACATTCTTAAGTCCATTGAAAAGTGACATCTTTCTGCAGAAAGTTATAGAGTGGATATAGTATGGATGAAAGGTCTTTAATGAAACGACCATGGTAATTTAGCAATCCTAACCATGCTCTAAATCCTGTAGCATCTCCTGGGCTTGGTGCTCCATTTAATGCTTTCACTTTGTCCTCTGTATGATGTATCCCTACTTTGTCTATGCAGTAGCCTAAGTAGGTAATGGATGGCTTCAGAAATTCACATTTGCTCCTCCTAATTTTGATTCCAAGAACTTCAAGTATTTTCAATACCTCACTTTGTAAGACCAGATGCTCTTCTTTAGAACCACTACTGATAAAATTATCATCTATGAAACAATAAATCTTCTCAAGACCATTCAATATCTTATCCATTGTCTCTTGAAAAATGGCAGGGGCTAAAGCTACCCCATAGTTCAAACGTTGATACTGATAAAGACTTCTGTGTGTATTGATGATTAGGAGTGGCTTTGATTCAGGAGCTACCTCAAGTTGTAAGTAGGCAGTAGATAAATCCAATTTTGAGAAAACTTCTCCAGCTCCCTGTAATGCTAACATATCCTCGAAACATGGCAGTCGATAGTTGTCAACATCAAAAGCTGGATTAAGAGACACCTTGTAATCACCACAGCCTCACGGTTCTATCAGCTTTTGGTACAACAACCAGTGGTGAAGACCACTCACTGTATGACACTTTCCCTAGTATGCCTGCATTTACCTGTCTATGCAACTCCTGATCTACCATAGGTTTTACGGCATATGCTACAGAACGTGCCTTACAAAAGACAGGCTTAGCACCATCTGTAAGCCTCAGTTCTGCCTTTTATCCTTTAACACATCCAGGTTCATCATCAAATAATTGTGCATGCTGCTCAAGAATTTTGTCTAGATCACTATCAGTTGAAATTGGTATGGAAAATATAGCAGGCCAATCCAATTTTAGCTTTTTAAGCCAATTTCATCCAAGTAGAGCAGGATGATTTCCTGCTATGACCACCAGTGGTAGCTTTGCTTTTTGTTCTTCATAACTGATACTGACCTCAAGCTCCCCCAATACTTTAAGTGTATCACCACTGCAAGATCTCAACTTTTTGCTGTTAGATTTAGCTGCGTATGAGCTAAATACTGCTTGTACAAGTACTCAAAAACCACTGAAACACTGGCACCTGTATCAATTTCCATATCTTAAAGGCAACCCTCAATCATGATAGTTTATTTGACTTCTTTACTCTCATCAGTAACCGTGCAAATTCCATGTAATTCACCTTCTGAGTCTGACTCACTTGCAACACTATCGTCTACATGACGAATCTTCTTGAATCTACTGTTACATCGGCATGCAATATGGCCAACAGTAGAACATTTATGGCATTTACTGTCCTTAAATTGGCATGATCTATGACTATGCTTACCTCCAATACGCGAACACCGTCCAGCAGGCTTCACATCCGGTTCCACAAATTGATCTATGTGAGATTTAGAGTAAGATTTCTGGCTTGACATATTCTTTGAAGTGCTCACTTTCTTCACTGATGTCTCTGCGCCGTAATACATAACACGACCCGTTTTTCAATTCTGTGCAACCTTTACGAGCTAATTCCATAGATCTAGCAATTCGCCTTCTTGAATTTTAATTCAGACTCTGTCAACAGACGCCGCCTACAGTTGTCACTTCTCAATCTACAGACAAAGCGATCACGCAGAGCTTCATTAAAAGGTGCCAAATTTGCATGTACTAGCCAATTTCTTTAGCATAACAACAAACTCTGACATAGAATCACTCTCTTGTTGATTCCATTTATAGAATCGATAGCATTCGGCAATCAATATGGGCCAAGGCGCACAATGTGCGAGAAGGGCATCCTTCCACTCAGTATACGACTTGTCCACAGGCTTTTCAGGCATCAATAAATTCTTCAAAAACCCATATACAGAAGATCCAATCACACTTATAAGCATAGTTTTCTTCTTACCATCTCCAGTGATGTCGTTCGCCACCATAAATTGCTCAATGCAATCCAAATAACACTGAAATTCCTCCTTTTCGTCATATTCCAAAATAGCGCCAATGTAACTTGGCATGATGCTCAAAATCAAAATTTCAAGCAATATGTGTTGTAGTAATTATCCCATCCTCATCGCCAGTTGTTATATCTTAGTATCATCTAAAGGGTTGATAGGCCTATCCACCTGAAAACACATATCTTTTGCATGCTATCCTTAATACCATAGATGAATCTGGCCTACATGACTGATTTGCTAACTATGCAATGCTATTTACAAATGTCATGTTGAAGCTCTGGGTGATTTTCTTGAAATTTATCAGCAATTACAAAACACAGTGAGTGAATTCATATAGTACCTTATCAGTTGCAAATGCAGGCAAGGATTGAAGCTTAATCAATCAAATCATAGACAAGCTCTGTTTTTGGGAAGAAAATAGTTGTGACAAATTGCTTTCGTGCAGGGCTATTGTTTGTTATTTTCTCTAAAAGTCTTCCTCTTTATATTTTCTATGGAAAAATTACAAAAAATATGCCACGACATTACAAAGTCTTAGAATTATTGAAAAGAATATGGAAAAACTTTTGCGTTCACTTCACTGGAACATGTAATCCACAAAGTTAAATTCATGGAAGCAATCAATAAGATAAAATGACAAAGTCAGATTTTTAATGATTCAATAATTTTCAGGATCAAAGTTGAAATCTTACCAATGTTAGATTTAGAATAGAAAAGCTTTGATTCTGGCATAAATTTATGATGGATTGTGTGAACATAGTAAATTTTGTTTTCCGAAAGTTCACCAATTCTCCTTCATCTATTTTCAGTACTGTTTAATGACTTTAAATGCAGCATCATAGCAATTTTCTTGCTTCATTCGATATTTCCTTTATACATGAAAGCATGACCTATCTATTCTAATTATCAAAGGAGCACAATCCAGTGCTCAACGATAGGATGTCTTCTGTGCATAAATAGCAATGAAATAAGATGAAATCCCCTATATCAACAAGAAATTGAAATATAAATCTTCACACACAAGCATGTGTAAGTCATTTACTTTCAGTTCCTTTTTTCAAATCTTCTACATTTTAGAGCTCACAAACTAAAAGTGTCTATGATAGAGGGAGATGGATCAGTAGAGAGATAGATAAAGAGATAGAGATGGAGGGGTAGAGAGGTAGATAGATAGATTCTAGGACTTGATCATATCTGCAGATGATATCTGCAGTTGAGAGAGTTGGCTCAACCCATCAAACTACTTATGAATTAAAAATTCTAATAGAATTATGAAAAGTTTACTTCTCAAGTATACTAACTTTATAACTGGGAGTTCTCGCGAGGGCTTAGAAATCCAGCAAATAGCTTAGCTGTGGATTTTTGGTACAAGGTGTAAGTATTCTGCATATCCTTCGAATTAGGAACATTGAACATGCAAAGGACGAGACAGAAGGCAGGGGTGCTGTTAGAAACAAGCAGTTGTTCTATGCAAATTTATATTAACCATACCCTTAGTTATGCACATTATGTAATTGCTGAAATGATGTGCCTGTCTCTGTTTTGTATATGCAATGTTAAAAATGATAAGACCAAAAGTTTTTTTAGATAAGTATCTAAAACTGCTAACTTTAGGAATTTAAGTTAAGATAAGAATTCATCGAACTTACTGTTAGCTCACTGAATGGAAGCTGAGTCCCCCAGAAGCTCACTTAATTATAACAAGGGGCTGAGTTCCCTTTACGATTCTCCTGGCAGAAGTTCACTTTGCTCAAAGTGATCCCTTTGAACAGTGTTGTAGAAGTAAATCGATAGCTAGGGGGGCTCTATTGATAGCTAGGGGGCTCTTTTCTTGTAAACATCTTTTTAAGAAACTCTGAAGACAATCCACGCAGTTATATGAAAAACCGATAATATCATCCAAAAAACAACGCATTTTAAATACTCTATTTCTTGTTAACTCGCAATTTCTGGTCATATATTTAAATCTAAGATAGCTTTTTACAGTAGAATGTTGATTCTTCCGTGTTTCTATTTCGAAAACTTCACAGAGCTAGGGGACTGAGCCCCCTTCAAGTCACAGCTTTGGGGGTTGCGACCCTCCCGCGCTTTTCTTTTCTACAGCACTACCGTTGAGCTTTGAATGGTGAATAAGGTAGAAAAAGTCTCTCCAACCTTGACAGCTGGATGTATTTGTGTAGAATTTACTTTCACACACCTATTTGATGGTAGTGTACTCAATTTTGTAACCCGAATGATTAGGAAATAATACTACGTTTAAAGTTAATGCAATCTAGCTATGTGTGTACAGTCTCTTAGGCAATTTCAAACGTTGAGAATTTGCTTTGCTGTAACTTATATATATAAAGTTGTTCTGTTGTAGAATTGTATAAATACCCTTGCAATCATAGTGAGTTTCAGAGTGTTTTCCGTTTTGGTTATATCTAGGATGATGACGCAAAGTATATTTCAAGTTGCCGTCATTGTGGCTGTCATGTGTCAGGTATCTGAGTCCTTTACCGGAGACTGTAAGTATAATTAATGAAAGCTACTTTTTGGGTTGGCAGCAGGAATTTTCTGACGGGGTAACCATACAGCTCACATGTTAATTTAGCTGCGAAATGTACGAAAAAATACATTCTCCACTTTCTAATTGGGATGTAGTTTGTCGTAAACAAGGGACTATGGCCCAGCAGCCTTTCCCTAGCACCATCCCTAGCAAATATCTTCCAATTAACAGATTTACAAAGTAATGCTGAGCTACTTTACTTGTGGAGCATAATTAATAGCATTTAATTGTAGGACAGCACGGCTCTAAAGAGCGAAGGGTACACAAACTTTGATAAAAAGGCATTTGTTGTGATTTTGGAAATCGTCCAGTTTACAAACTCATTTCAAATTACGTGCTGTGCTATGGATTCTATGAAGTTTGAAATAAATTAACCAATTCAAAAAAAATTCCTATTCATCCTGATAAATACAAGGGATAAATGTTACCATGCCAAGCATTACTCAGCAACATTGAAGATGCATAGACTCTATTTTTGTGTTCATAGCCTAGACAAAAGTTTATTTAGTATAGCTTTGTCTAAATATCATGGCTGTGGCTTCAAGTGAAAAGTCATGTATATACACAGAGGTGTAGCCACAATGGGGCCTGGAGTTCCCCACACAAAATATTTTGCTTGTTAAGACATTTGCTGAATATCAATAGCGCTTGTCATAGTTTTATTGCTTATAAAACTCAAGGAAAGTCCTATATGTCGGCAAATTGGGCTAGAACGAAGTCTGCTTGCCTGCAAAACCGATGTTGTGCACACGACCAGCAATTTTCTTTAGCTTTGCCCCTGGAATTACGTATCAAAAGCTTTCTCTGTATTCTTTTACTGTTGATGTCTTTCGTCGTCGCTCCTATAAATGTTTTGTTGAAATGCTGCTGTAATGTAAATGAACTGAAAATATTATACCAAACGCATCACATAAGTTCACTTACAAGAAGAGATGTATTCTGTCGTACACAGGCAGGGTCGGGAGCCATTACCTTTTTAAACAAAGATCTTTTTGGCCTTGCCAATCCATTTGTTGCATGGAATAAACTAGAAAACTGATTTATTCATAGCTTAGCCCTCATTTTTCCAAGTCAATACGCGACCATTGTAATAAGTTTTTCAATCGATGATAAACTTGAGATAGCGAAGTAATGCTCAGAATGTGACACAGAACACATTGAAATTCTTTTTTAATTACAGTAAGCAAACCTGAAGATTGCCAGTCTTTGCTATCTGCTGGAATCAGAAATAGTGGTGAATACACAATAAGGATCAATTTTGGAACGTTTGCAGACAAAAATGAACAATTTTCCCATCACAACATCATAATAATTACACGGTAGACATTTAGCAACATTTAAATTGTAGAAAAACCGATCTGAAGTGCGCTGAATAACCTAGATGAAGAGTACCTGATACATCAATGTAATGAATTATCACTAAAGCCATGTCCAAACTCAGTGATATACCGAGACACCTTCTGTTGGGAGGGGGGCGTTCTGACCAATTGACCAACTATTGTTACTAAATTTTTACTAAAAAAGTAAGGTCACAGAGACTACTATGACCAACCCTATTGGCAGCTTCGCCAAACTTTTTTAACCAGCTTTCTTGCAAATTTGAAAATATTGGCCCAAGTTTTTGAAGGCCTGGGCCTGACCCATGCTAATGTGGACTCAAACAACCTGGACTTGGCCTAGGCTTACTTGGCCCAGATTTTGAGAAGGGCTCGGCCTAGGCCGTAATGTAGTAAAATGGGCCTTTGTATAGTGTGGACAGAAAGTTGGGCGGAGCCCAGTTTTGATTAGCCATTGCACAGGTGTAAAGTGTGTAATAAACTCGCGAGAAAATAACAATTCGTGAGAAAGCTTTAGACACCATGCAGTTTTCTTCTGATTACTGCGAGTGATTTAGAGAAAATCAGAAGAATCAGTGCATTTGCTGCTGACCATGGAGCGATAATAATCATAAAGTTCCCGCAAGCAGTCAGTCATGTTTGTTGCTCACATTTTGTGCGAGGACGAGGGTAGTATCTTGGGCGCGGCACATTTGATCATCTGTAGTGTGGACATAACATACACTTGGGCAGAGCCTGATCCCCAAGGCTAGGTCGAGTCTGGGCTAGTTTTGTATTGTGGACACGGCTTCAGTTCTTACTTCGTAAATTAAAATAAATTCAAATCGAACTATATGAAATTGGCTTCGTCAAAATTATATTTGTATCCAGGAGCGGACAAAAGTTTTGGAATGAGATTCTATCGTCGTTCCAATACTTTTGACAGGGAAGTATAGGTTTCATTAATGTTATTTTGACTTTAAACTGAAAGAGACAGGTCTTTCTGCAAATTTTCTTTCTATTCCAATAATTTTAACTAGAATGTTTACCCTACAACAATTGAGGCTACAAATAATAAACAGTGATACAAAATCTACCCTTGCAGTATCTTCGTAGCGAAAGCTTGCCCAGCTGTGCGCTCAAGAGCTCGGAGGCATGTTTCAGGAATATTTGGGTAATGTAAGCTCAATGATGCATAAGAAATACTTCTTTAATGAAATAAATGCTCACACCTATTATATTTCTTTTTATCTAGAGCCTCCTTTACAGGTGCTTTAAGGTGTTGGAGTCTTTTTTGAGACACCTGATTGAGATTGACTTTGCTATTTTGTTTTGTCTTAGTTTAATTGCTGAAATTGTGTTTTATAATTATTTTAAGTGGCTGTCATAGATGGAACTCACCGACAAGATGTCCTTTCCATCTATGGCATCCACAGGATATGTAAATTTAATTTAGTTTTTAATTTGCTTGATAGAAAAAAAACGAAAAAAGAAATACTTCATTTTCGTTTAGACATTGAAGTAAGATTCTGTAGACGTCAATGTCCAAATGAAAATGAAGTATTTCTTTTTCTGTTGTTTTTTCTATCAAGCAAAATAACCATAGGAAGGTAGACTAGACACGAGCGATGCTCCACAGTAAATATCTTTGAAAGCGGTTGTGTAATGTTTTTGGGATGTAAACTTTAATGGGGGCAAAAGATGCGAGACATGATTTCTTCCACAGCAACCCCCTGTCAAAATGGAGAACTGAAGAAACAAGGCAAAGATGGATGTGCATGAATGGTTAATAAATCTATATAAACATATCCCCTGATTGGTCAATAGCAAAATGTGGTCTTATTTAACAATACCGTTATAAGTATTTTTAGGTTTTAAAGTTGCAGCACTGGTCTGCCTTAATTTGTTGAGCATATTAGCGCTACTTTCTTGCACACTATGATCTTATGAAAGAAAGGTCAGGTAACAGAAAATCTCAAAAATCTCGCACACTTTCTTCTGAGTGATTTGCCCCTCGGTCTAGCACAGAATCAGGCAAAATAATAGTAGGCTAAGGAAATAAAAATGGATTGAATACTTTTTAGTATCCTTTAGCATGCCCCCAAAGCCTCTTATTGAGTAAAAATTTAGAGACTGGTGTGCTACGTTCCATCAATAGATGCCATACCATATCCCCAGTTACGTATTGAATGTACATTTTCTTTTCAGAAAGTAACGAAAAGGCATTTTTCTGAGATTGAGTAGAAATATAAGCATTTTTCGCGATTTCAAAACAGTTAAATTTCAAGGTTTTTATTGGCCTGAAATTCAAAATTTAATATGTTCATTAAAGAGGGGTGCCTAATGTCACCTGGTCCCCAACACATTCTATGCCACCACACTACTGCAGCTATTAAAATGGATTTTGTCGGAAATTCAGAATTCTGCCCCCCCCCTCCGGAAATCTGGTTATACGGCGCAACTAATTTGTATCTTTTCCATTTAATTCGTTGTTTCGTTCGAAATAGGCCATTGAAAACATTATGTATATGAATTTGCGATTTGATTTAGCATGAAAACATGGCCTAAATTAATTAATTGCAGAATCCTTACATTCCTTTGGACATCTTATGCGACGTCGGACCTCGCTTCGCCGAGTGCTGCCTATTAGCTAGTGGATACATGTACGCAATAGGTGATGAGGCACAGCCCCAAGGTTGTTTCGCATGCGTTCAAGGTCACTGTCATTACATGGGAGCACCAGCCGATTGCAAAGAATTATGGACATTAGTTTGCATTGTTCTTGGGCAGCATCAAGCCTGTAGCCAAGCATGTGTTTCAGGGGTGGCTAAATTGCCCTGGAGGAGCCACGTGACACAAAGTTGAGAGCTCATTTCATTCTTAATGTTTTCACAATCAAATGGATAATGCGTGTACAGCATGCCAGTAGCCAGGCCTGTGTTTCAGGGGTGGCAAAATCGTCCTGGAGCAATCACGTGGTACAAAATCTGAGAGCTTATTTCATAGCTACTTTATGTTACTACGATCAAATGGATAATGCTTGTGCAGGAAAGGATTTAACATTCTAGTAAGTCCCAAAGACCAAAGTTGAACAGGATCAAAATTTAAGGAGGTCTCTCCTTATCTAAAACTATAAAGCATCAATAAAAATTGCACAAAAATTTCTCAGGGGTGGGAAAATCCTGGCACCCTGTTTCCGAGGGGTGGCATTTGCCATCCCATGCCACCCTATGGCTACGGGCCTGGTGTGCAAGAAAAGATTGACCTTTCTAGTCTATCACAAAGACTAAGGTTAAGCCAAACCATAGTTAATGAAAGGATGACTGGTTTGGAAATAGAGGCACATTGCGCAATATACTATTGTTCTCCAATTTTTTTGTTACATGACCAAACAACATCCAAGGTGAAGCCGTGAAACGATGGGGGAAACCAGTTTTAGTGTAGTAAGAGATGCTTTTGATGCTCAATTTGCTGGAGAAATTGAAGTTTTCACTTGATTTGTGAACTTGATGCTATACTTGAAAAACAAGAAGATTTTGATGCAGCAGAAGACCAGGTAGTGTAAATGTTTTTGACTCCTTATACAACATTTCTCTCCGTAAATTTAGGCCTATTCTGAACCTTGTATTCAAATAAGTTTAACTATTTAATTCCAGTTAGTTGGAAGGGATATGAAGGAAGAGAAATGTCAATCTTGCCAGGAGCTGATCCAGACCGCCTTACACGCCTTACGTAAGGCAGTCAAAATTGTGTCTATTACTGTTTGAAATTTTCCCGCGATATTTGCCTACCTATTCTCTGCTATTGTGGTTATCTGCCTTATATCGGCATGAAGGAGACCATGGTCTCGCAAAACAAAGGAGATAATTGTGTACGGTCGAAATCTGTTGTGCCTAAAAAGTTTTTTATTGAGGAAGTGTCATGTATTGCTTACAATGGTAAAGTCTCCATTAAGGCGAATCTCGGTGATTGATATGCGCGATCGTCAGAGAAATATGGAGACAACATCTCCATTTGTTTGCCTGATCGATAGCGAACGCCCTATGGATGGTGTTTCCCGAGAAGAATTTTTGGCGCCATCTTCGCTTTTAAAACACGAAAAGCATGTCTGATGAGCACAGCTTTGCATTTCTTCTTGTCTTACGACAAAGAGAAAAATTAGTGACGAAGAAAAAGCGTCAAAGAAAGCATAAAGTTTGGGTTCGCAAACTATATTGTGAACGTTTCGAGAGAGGCGAATATTATAACGTGGTGTTGAACATGAAGCAATTTGATCACGAACTCTTCCTTCCATACTTCCGAATGTCGCCAGTGAAATTCGAAGAGCTAACGAGTCTTGTTGGCTCTTCTTTATTGAAGAATTGCAGAAACAGGGAAACAATTTCTCCAGAAGAAAGACTGTCCGTTACTCTGCGCCATCTAGCAACTGGTGACTTACATGCAACAATTGATATGAGTTATCGTATGAGCCCTAAAACTGTTGGACGTATCATTATGGAAACGTGTCAAATAATTTGGGTAGAGCTTTCAACCAATTGCATTCTCAAGATTCCTAACACTCATAACGAGTGGAAAGAAGTCGCACAATGGCTTCAATTTAAATGGAATCTTCCAAACTGTGTCGGTGGAATCGATGGTAGATATGTTGTGATGCAAACCCCTGCACATGCGGCCTCAACATTTTTCAGTTAAAAATGTACCCATAGTATTGTTTTGATTGGTGCTGTCAACAGTGACTGCGAAATCATAATGGTAGATATAGGTGAAGCAGGGACACAGAGCGATGTTGGGGTTTTTGCAAATGGTCATATAGGATATGCTATGAATAATGTTTTCCATGGTCTGCCTGCACCAAGGCAAATATCCCCTAGTGTGGAAATGCATTTCCAACATGTATTCAAAGGTGATGAGGCTTCCCTTTGAGAATATATCTCATTAAAAATCCTACCCCAGATCATGTAGTGGTATGAAAGAGCGTGTTGCTAATTACCGAATCAACAGAGCCAGAAGGGTTGCTGAGAATACATTTGGGATAGCTGCCTCACGATTTCGAATATTTCGAAAACTAATTATAGCTACAACAGGATTCATGATGGAAGTAACCAAAGTCCTTGCAATGCTTCATAATCTTCTCATGCATGACAGAACTGAAGGCCGAAGAAGATACTTTCCATCGGGCTATCCTGATGAAGAGGCATTAGATGGTGTCAGTGATAACGTAACACATAAATAATTTTCTGGGTTGTAATTTACTCTATCTGTTGTGTGTCTTAGTTTTTTCTCCATGTATGTAAGTTTCTCCCTTTAGCTAATTCAAGCCATGAGGCTAGTATTGAAAAGGGGAGCTATGCTACACAATAGGTTTACTGTTCCACGTCTATGAGGTAGTCTTTATTTTCATCTATCCAGTCATTATTTGAGTAATCTGTTTCCAAGCCATTACCCATTTGTTGCCATCTTATGTTGTCATCCCCCTTACGTAATAACCCTTTCTTTTTGCTTTGCCATGTGTCTGCCATAAAGTCTCAACGTTGTATTGTGTAGCTCAGTCATCAGTAGAAGTCGTAAAAAGGTGCTGATAGTTTAAAACGTGAATTGTAGTCGTGTCTCTGTCGCAAGTTGCCTTGACTGAAGTCCGTGAGTTTAAGTTGCCGTGCGCTTGAGTTAAAGCTGTTATTCTGTTCGTTAAAGTTGCCGTTATCTTAGCATAAACTCATAAATTTAGACTACGTTTACATTACTATGATTATTTACATTTACACTACCTTGTCTTCAGTGGCATCAAAATCTTCCTATTTGTTCAAACATAGCATCACGTTCACAAATAAAGTAAACAATCATCGTTTTCTTCAACAAATTGAGCACCCAAAGCATCTCTTACTACTCTAAAACTGGCTTCCTCATCGTTTCAGGGCTTCACCTTGGATATTGTTTGGTCATGTGACTGAAATCTCTCTTGTCAACATAGAACAAAAGACCCTATTGTTCACCACCTTCGAGTCCAAACCAGTCTTCCTTGTATTAACTATGGCCAAACCAAAACTTCAGGAGATCTCTACTTAGCTAAAAGGAAAAGCAACAGTCAAAAATGGCAAACGAATTCCCAGGGGGTAGCAAAAAGCTGGCATCATGTTGCTCAAGGGTGGCATTTGCTATCATATGCTACCTTATGGCTACATGACTAGATAGCATGGATTGCATCATTGCCTCTTTAAGAAAATATATGATATCGAGGAAAACTCTAGAAAAGTGGAATGCAGTAATTCTTCCATTATGAGCCACCTTTGTTTAAACACCGCCCATGATTTTAAGCCGCATCGAATGACGCTCAGCAAAAATAAAGCAGTCCTTGATTATTTGTAGCACCCACAACACTTGCAACTGAATGCAGAGGTGCCTATTCTGAAAAGAAATGGAAATATTGATCGTTGTGTAAAATGCTTCAACTATTATAAACATAAACAAAACTTTCCAAATAGAACATGTAAGTTGCGGCTTAAAATCACAGAAATACGGTATGTTTCTTCAAATATCGGCTAAAATTTTTAGGTTTTCTGGTGTAAATTAAAAGACCTGTAAGCACTCCTTAAAGATGATGTAAAAAGATTCAATTTTTTCTCTAATAAGACATTCAGATGTGTCTTAAAAGCAAACGTGTCTAAGTTAGGGTCTTAAGGTAGAATCACACTTCTTCTTGCCGCCCAGTTGCCGCGAACCATACATTGCAAGGATTTTTACTTCATGCTCACCAGCATCGTACCGCAGAAGAACAATAGAAAGGAGTATTATATTCCGAAGACATGTGTCAAAGATGTCAGCAAAGGAAGTTTGACCGGATTGCAAAGGAAATCCTGTGCATTTAGGTAGGACACAAAAAGACAGGATTATAGAAGACGACAGTGTGACAAGAATGTCTAGAAAATTTGTGTAAAATAAGCATTCATCCAAACAAAGTGATAAATTTCTTCTTGAAGGTAAATGTAAACAGATGTTCCGTGATATGCCTAACATGCTTATCGGATACCTTTTTTAGCGATATCGTTTGTCTCAGGATTGCGAATGCTTTCTTAACCAAGGATTGCGACTATATCTTCCACCTTCAGTAATATCAAAACAATTAAACAAAATGTCGAAGCGTAAACGCTATTGAAGTTACCATATGACTCGAAGCTGTGCTGCTTCTCTTACAACGGGACACACTGTGTGCGTAAACATGATACATGCGTTTTTGCTACATTGTGTTGCATCGAATGATGCTGCGCCGCAGGATTCCGCAACATATATGAATCTACCTTTAGTAAAGACCATTAATCAGTTCTTGCAAAAAGTAATGTAATGCTTCTAGCTGTTGTAACTTATTCCAGAAAGGGGTTCTTGGGGGGGCATTGCTCATTGGAAAATTCTGGGTGCAGTGCTTTGTACTTTGGCTTAAGATGTATCTCTTAATATCACTTTTGCCATTATCGATAAGGACCTTCAAAACTTTTTTGTATTTGTTTTACTAAAGAGGTATCCTTCAATTTGGCTTCGAATTCATCTCTATATTTCATAATTACCACTTCCAATCATGATTTGAACTACGTTGATATTATAAAAGTGATTTCTTCAATTCTGAACTGAAGCTTGTGATAAAACGGGATAACATTCAAAAGGGCAAAAGGCCATTTAATTTGGGGCAATGTCGAGGAGTAGCGGGAATTTACTTCTGAGTATTTATGCTAAGAAAGGCTTTGGATTGCAAGTGAGAGTTTCTTGAATTTATTAACACTTTACAAGCCCTGCAACCAACTCCAAACCTTCTATTTGACATATTTTACAGAAGAAAAAGATTTTGCATATTATAATGATATATTTTTTGTAGTAATCTTTTAGATCAGTAATGCTGAAAGGCAATCTTCCTTAAATGTGTAAAAATGAAATGAAAATGAAATTAAAACGACATAAAAGTGCAGATGGAGTGCTATCCTATGGAAGAAAATATATAAACTTCTTTCTTTAAGTATGTATTGCTTCAAAGTAAAGTGCTATATTGTAGTTACCCCGATTCAAGTTAAGAGCCGAAACGGGACCTTTCCAGTAGTTAACAGTGCTTGAGATCGAGTGCTGAAAGTAGTACGGGGGGAGGGAGGGTGACAATAACACAATCACCTAGTTTGCGCACCTACTTTTACTCCAGCATGACCACATTAAACCTTTTGCATTATTGATAGTGAACAAACCTGAAGATTGTCAGTCGTTGCTAACTGCTGGAATTACTAAAAGTGGTGAATACACGATATGGATCAATGGGATGACACCTACTGTTGTTTCTTGTGACATGGTGAGTGAAGGAGGAGGATGGACAGTTTTTCAAAGGAGAATGGATGGAAGTGTAAATTTTTACAAAACGTGGGATGAATACAAAAGAGGCTTCGGAAATACAAGTGGCGAATTCTGGCTTGGTCTAGATGCTATTCATGAGTTGACAAAGAACGGTGACATCAGCCTTAGGGTTGATATGACGGTAGTAAGTGGTGCAAAATACTACGTAAGGTACCAAACGTTTAATATTGGCTCTGAAAGCACTAAGTACAAACTTGATGTCTCTGGACACTCTGGGACAGCTGGAAACTATTTAAAGTATCATAATGGAAGGCCTTTCAGTACCAAAGATAGAGATAATGACGCATCGCATGCGAATTGTGCAGTTGAGTGTAAAGCAGCTTGGTGGTATGGTGCATGCTATCATTCAGATCTGAATTCATTGTACAAAAAGATACAGTCGTTGCCATATATACGTTGGCTTGGGCTCCCACCGATCACATTTACAGAACTGAAAATAAGAGGTAAAACGAAGAAACTTTGTTATTCTTTTAATTCAAAACATTCAAATGCAGCCCAACAGATTATTCCTATTCACAAAATAGTATTGCCATCTTCACTTTATACTGTTTGGTAAAAAGAAACCGGTTCATAAGCAACCTAGTACTAGATAGCCAATTTACATTGCACATTTATAGCCAATTTACATTGCACAAACTAACCCAGGTTCGCCCCGGGTCAAGTCTAACCTGAGTCCGTCCATGCTCAATTTACACTGGATTTGTTTTTGCGTCAAAGTAAATTATAAGTCGGGGTGAACCTGGGTTAAGTGAGTGTGACGCAAGCGCAGAGGTAAAAACAATAACAACTTGATGTGAGAGAAAATGTTAAAAATAGTGAATGACAACAGGTCAAATTTCTGTGAACTCCATTATAGATTAAAGGCGCTTCTCCTAAGAGTGCTGTTGCTCATGCTTTATCAGTTTAGGAAGAATGCTTCACAATCATGAAAAAGCGCTATGAGTGGAGAAAAAGGGCAGCTAGCATACAACTGGGAGATTTGTTGAAATGATACAAATGTGAGCTGATTTGGAAATAAGTCTAACTCGTAGAAGCCTTGCACTTCCTTTACCAGCATTATTCACCTACTTCGTTGTATTGCGCATGTGTGATGTGTAGCCCAAACCCGGGTTCGCCCCAACTTCAATTTACGCTACAGGTAACCTAGATTCGCCCCAGGTCGAACCTACCTCCAAACCATGGTTGGACCTAACCCGGGGCGAACCTGGGCTAGGTCGATTTACATTGGCAAACTTGGGGCAAACCTTGGGTGAACCCGTGGTGATCGCAAGCTAGTTTGTGCAGTGTAAATTGGCTATTAGCTTTTAAAGGAGAGCCAAAGTGAAAAGTAAGCAGAAATTTAAGGCAAAATCTTACTTTCTTAGTTATGAAAAGTAGGGTAGTCCAGGGTACTATGTGCCACCAGGGTAATATGGGTGCCTTCTGTTTTTATTAGTTTTTTGACAAGTATGCGCCCCATTTTTGTTCACAGGTGCCATGTTAGATAACTTCAGCAATTCTTTTACCTGGTAGCCACAGTTAATTTCTTCTATTTTCAAAAATGAGACCAGTTAAGAAAGAAATCGATGAAGAGCAGATCATAATTAGTTAATATCATAATTTGAACTTCATCTGGAACAATAATATTATGTATGACAAGTGGTGTAAACTAAAGAAGAACAAAGCTATTTTCGAAGATTAATAAGTATTTCTACTTAAATGCAAAGCAAGTCATATAAGTCATATGGATAACATGGGTCACCCAGCTCTGGCTGGTATTTCTAGCATTGCGGCAGTATATATTGTGCCTAGAATGGTTTTTTGTTTAAATTTCTTAGCTGGTTTTGAGTTCTATGCAACTGCAAGGCCTTGAAAACTATAACTCATGAACCTAATCTTTGCACTGAAACTCAATAGAGTGAACTGTTAATATATAGGGATTAAATATATATGTGACCCAAATTAACCTTGTAACAGTTATTGAAAATGGCGTCTTGACATAGGTTTTGAAGAGTCTTCCCAAGGAAGGCAGTTCACTCAACTCAACTCAGCTTAATCAATATCTTTCAAATAAACTGTCAAGATGGCAAATGCTTTGATAAGATGATTGGTTGAGAGAATGAATACCTTTACACTAACCTTAAAAAGTGATCAACTTTTCCCCCCGGACTACCCTATATAAATTCGTGTTCTCCATTTAACATTATTTGAAGCTGTTGCAAAATTGCTTATTTATTTGGTTAGAGAATTCAGAAATTCATCAATTCACCATATTAGACGAATCAGATCTCTTACCCTGAATTGCTTTTCATCCAACACTCTACTCTTCAGCAGTTTTTTCTCTAAGGTTTTGCTTTGGGAGAGTTCAAATTGACAAGTTATAGTTTAAGCAAAAGATCGCCATTCTTCTCTAAATTCTAATAATTTTTGAAGCATAGTGTAATTATGGAAAAGTTACATTAGTACATGAACGTTTCAATGGCTTCCGTTGTTATTTCAATGCTTAGTTAAACAGCCATGATTGAAGTATGCTGCATGTAGATGTCTTATAATTTATTTTCCTACGTTCAAGGTCTTTTTCCCTCAAAAATTTGAACGTAAAATGATGTTTGCAAGCTTAAGGCCAATTTGGGCAGCCATTTTCAACCGACCATTGAACCGACCGAACACTTTTGTCAATAGAGTTTATTCTACAATACTAAACTAGGCAGCTACATGCACCTAAAATAAAACATTCACCACCAAAACAAGCTTCTCCAACGAATCCTCGTAACACTACTGGCAGGAACCATTCGATGGTGATTCGTTCGTTAACTAATCAAGATTTGATGTCTATGCTATAAGATAATATATTCAACATCTTCCTATGGTGCTTTCATTGCATAAGTAATGTCATACATCACAAGCAGTGGTGAAGAAGTAAATTAATTGCAAGGGGGCACTTTATCTTCGATTATTTTTATAAGAAACTAAGAACTTGGTCCACCTAGTTATGTAAAACACTTAGTAAGTGATCCAGCAAGAAAGAATTCATAATCCTCAAAATCTAATAAACTAATCGTTTCTTACAAACAGGGACGTCGCCCTTTGGTTGACGGGTGTAAGTTAGAATTGACCTGAATTTACCTGTTTAGTAAGCTGTTTTATTGCCACCAATCTCTATTCATTCAAACGCCTTTAAGCTATGTTCCTCTGATATATACATGCGTTAGGCCCACCATGGTTATTCTAGGAAAACAGCTTTTAAAACAGAGGATCTCAGAAGGCTGGAAAACACTACTTTGAGATTGGATTTTTACTTTTGGTTTTCTACTTGGTGTTTAGAGATAGATTAGCCATTTTACTAATGTTTTGTAAGCAAAATTCACACTAGGTGTGTTGCAGAGTCTACTATAGGGCCCACGATGTTTGGGTCCGAAGAAAAAACTTCAAAGTAAAGCTTCTCGGATAGCACGAAAATGATATTTTGAGATTGATTTTTGCAAATACAGTATTTCATAAGAGAACTATTTTACTACTCTTTTAAGGAGAATTTAATGAAAACGTAGTAGACGTTCTTTCGTATTTAGAGCCTACTATAAGGCTTACCATGGTTGGTTCAGCAGAAAAACATTCAAGGCAGCGGTTTTCAAATGGGTGGAAAAGGCTATTGTGATATTGGCTTTGCAAATACAGTAAATACTTCCTTTAACTATACGTTCTTTTACTTGTGGTAAAAGCATTATGTAGCATTCCACTCCTCAAAGATTACTTGATATTGAAAATGCAATGACTCAATTATACCTGAGTTTTCTCAAGTACCGAATGTTGGCAGGGTGTTACACCCAAAGACTCCCCAGTTGCTACATCCCTGCTCATAAATATTTAGTAAAGCATTTTGTCTTCAAAAGAAAAATATCCTTCACAATAGCCTTTCACTTCGAAGAAATTTACAGACTATGGGGGCTTCACCCCTTCGATTCAGAGCTAGGGGGCCACGCCCTTCCCTGCCCCCTTTTCCTACACCATTGGCCACAAGCCCTTTCTTGACTAAACATGAATTTCTTTTGGCACATCTCATCAAATATACATGAGATAACAAAAATGAGAAAACCAGCTGCTTTCGTGTAGCAGCGTATTTTACGCAATGAAGCTAATGTTAACGTATTCATTAGCGACTCTCCAGGCCAATTAGGGAGTAAAGTTAAGCAATCTTCAAACAGCTTCATGGTTCATAAGTGTATACATGGGGATCTTTCAAAAAATTTAGATTTGATTATAGAAGAATATTTACGACCGGATAATCGATGGAGAGTTCATCGAGATACGGTTAATAGACAAAGTGCTGCAATTGCCAGGAGAGAAATAAGAATCCTTAGACAATCTGTTAATTGGGACGGTTACCTGGTTCAATGTGAAGTTCCACTTTATCAATTTGAATATGACATTGCTTTAGAGCTTTCCTCACACTGACGCATTTTGCTGGCTATAAAAAGCGTAAGCGAAACTTAAATGTAGCGAACTGTTAGTATTTTCAAATATTGTAATTTGTTACATTAAGAGACTTTTCAGAAACTTTTAAAACTAAATAGCATTCTAAAATTAAGAAAGGTGTACCACCAAGCCTTGAACCAACTGTCTATACAACTGTCTAATGTCTAGAAGAGAAAGAGCTCAAGGTGCGCCTTGACTGATGGTTGGTAATGTGTTCATTCCTCACCCAGCAGTGATAAGAAGCTGTGTAAGTCCCCATCTCTTATAGGAAAAGCGTGTAAGTCCCCATCTCTTTTTTACCATTGAGAAATGAATTCAGTATGAAAGGCACCAGGAACAACTAAACAATAACATAAACGATTTTTATATACAGCTAGAATTTTGGTCGCATCGTAAGCTGTTTACTTTAGCAAAATTTGGATTTTAAGTTGCTTAATGGTTGCTTAATGACCTAATTAAAGGACCTAATAATTTAGCCTCAGCTGATTTACAAAAGGTCCATCACTAAAAAGCACTAAATCTTACAAAACCTAATATATAAGTTGAAAACTATTAACTTAAAAAAGAAAACCTAGTACAAAAGCATAACTATAAAATAATCAAAACAGCAATAGATATAAGCATTGGTAAACTAAATAATCTAATCATTTTTCTTGAGGTAACACATGGACGATACCTGCTTAGTTTTTCAGGAAGTTTATTCCAAATATTGCTTCACAAGAGGAAAAATATTTTTGCCCCTTGCAAGACTTCTGCTTGGGCAATGTCGAGTCAGCCGCCTTGTTGCGCAGAACATACGAAGAGCTATTTGAGTTTCAGGTGAAGAAGTCACAGATGTATGGCGGAGTCAGGTCATGCAAGGACTTAAAGACTATTATTTTAGATTCATCAGTGATGAGCTGCTCAATTGTTTTAAAGCCCAACCTATCAATAAATAGTCTGCTAGGAGTGCCGAAGCTGCTTTTGGTTAAATAATTCTAGAAGCCCTTGTGTTCAAGTTTTTGTAACTGATTAATCTCAGTTGAACCAGAGCAACTCCAAACAGAGCAGCAATATGGAGAGTGTGGCCTCACAGTACCATTGTACAAGGTTAAGTGTTTTCTGTGGTAGGAACACTTTAGAATTCCTTAGAGAAACATTTTAAATATGATCCTTCCAATTAAGAGAGTTATCTAGTCCTATATCAAGGTATTTATTATTTAGGATCAATGTAACGAATTGCTAAATGCAAACTTTCATTTCTATTGCTAAGGTAGGAATGCTATTGTTTAGTTGCTACAAGCAAATAATTCATTTGGGTAACATTTAGGGGCATTTTGTTGCTTTTCAGAAAAGTATCCAATTGCATAAGATCGTTTTTTATAGCTTCATTAAGGTTATTTATATCCAATGTTTGGTAGGACAGACTCGTGTCATCAGCGTAAATGGAAGCAGTAGGATACTGGATAGCATGCACAAGATCATTTATATAAATTAGGAAAAGGAGTGGACTTAAATATGAGCCATGGGGTACACCTAATTCTGCCTTCTCTATCTTAGAATTAATCCCATTGCCCCTACAGAAATGCCTTCGCTTATAAAATTAAGATTCAAACCACGCAAGTTCCCATTTTTGAGTATCAGATTGTTCTAATTTTTTGCAAAGAATGACATAGTCAACCATATCACTTGCTTTTTTAGGATCTATGAAAGCAAGGTCCACAAGCTTCCCAGCATCCAGACCACTGTACCAATCATTTGTATTTTTAATGAGTGGGTGACAGTAGAATGAAGACGCCTGTAGGCAGATTGTGCATGTGACAACAGTCTGCTATCTACCATATGTTGTTACAACCGATTTGCTACCAGTTTTTTTCGAAGAGCCTGCTTACTAAACTGGTAACACTGATATAAAAGCCGATATTTTGACCCACTAGCCAGGTCTCCATTTTTGAAAAAAGGAGTAACCCTTGCAATTTTCAAGGACCTTGCAGACGACTTGTTTCTTTCGATGTATTAAACAAGAGAGCTAGAGAATTTTCAACAAATGGTAAAGCGAGCTTCAACAAGAAGCTCGAGATGTCATCAACTCTAAAATCTTTTGCAGTACTGACCTTACCCAATACATCTATGACATCCTGTACTTGAATTGCTTTGAATTTAATGTTAGCGTTACATTTATAGATAACGAAACTGTCTGATAGAAGTGGGTTACATACTGTGCTGATTTGTCAGCAAGTCCTTTAATTACTGAGCTGAAATAGCTGTTCAATTCCTAGGGAACATCCTTCCTACCACAGTCTTAGAATCAGAGCCCTTAAAAATTTCAATATTGTTTGAATTTCAATATTTTGTGAACGTTCCTATGATAAGAGTCAGTTTGTGGTACACTGGTATACTAGTATAACGCAATTTCTTTCAACTGACACTTCTGCAGTGCTTCTCTAAGCGAATGAGGCTACAAACGGCTAAAAACCATGCTGACAAACAAGAATTTCAGTACGTACTTTAAAGGCATAGAGTTCCCAGGTTTTAGCTGTGGAGCGTTGCAGCAAGCCAGATTATACCTATCTACAGCACTTTGACAGGACTTCCTACGAATTTTTTGTAGTTCCAACTGATCCATAACTGGTGCAAAGTAGGTCAGCTTTGTCTTTCAAGACATCAGGTCGCAGCGAGCAGTCATTTTGCTAAACATCGTGAGACTACGGGCAGGAAACGCACCGTCGCTCCAGCCAAAATCAATATGTGTCTTTGGAGATTATGATTGGTAGAGGACAGAAATTTTGACTTCAACAGCTGCTTACGGTGGCTCCCACCAAAATAATATGCGTTTTCGATGGCTATAATTCGTAGATGACACAAAGTTTAAAACCAACAATTGCTCCCGCCACAAACCTACCGCACAACAGATGGGCTACAGTTGCCTCCGCTTCTTTTTGAAATTCAGCGCTTCCATTGCTCTATAAAGGTCTACATTTGCACAGAACTCCTGAGAATCTGACCATTGCTTGAGCGACGCTCGCAACCCCTTGGATCCGCCACTGGTCATAAAAAGTACGACAACAATGATTGTTACGGAAAAATACGCGATAATGCAGAACACTAAATCGGATATTAAGAAATATCCTGGCATGATAGAAAAAAGCGACTTCATATTCGGAAAAAGAGTAACCAAATTGCACTAGAAATCAACATTTTAGTCAGAAAGTATAAATCATGTCGACTAGTGCTATCAAAAGAAAGCCAGATATGAAAATTATTAATGCCGGAGCAAATGATTTTGCAAATGATCAAGTAAACAACAAGAAGACCCTTACAGAAATATCTTACGCAGCCAGAGACATCACTTGAACCTGAAATCGCAATCAGTTATGTCTAGGAAGGTTAAGAATCTGAACAGAAGCACTGAGCAGGTTTATGAAAAATTCAATGTTGAAGTAATGCCCAAATTAAATCTTTGGAGGGAAATGCCTCGGTACTAGGAAAGAACAAAAAACTCAGATAAAGTACTCAGCACTTGTTGGAAGATTTCCTAAATTTAATCTATTTTTTCTCCCGATTATCTCCCGATTATTTCAGGCAGCAGTACTCAGGTGAATTTACATGATACATACATAGGAGTGGAGCAAGAGGGCTTTACCTGAGTTCATAGCTCCCAGGACCCTCCTACTCCAAAAAACTTGTCTCCAAAATCGTTGAGCTTTGCCAGGGAGATGGCAATTTCTCCGTTAAATATCAATAGTCTGCTCTTGCATAAAGAAGAAGTTTCGTCATTTAGCAATGACAAGGAGAATCATAATCTCCTCGAACAAAGCAAAAGTAGAAAGGAATATATAGATAATCCGGTAAATATCAAAGGCTATAAGATTGAAGGGGAAGATCGAAACAGAACGCGAGGTGGAGTTACACTTTATATGAAAGGCTCCACAAAGCACTCTTGGAGGAAAGATATGATCATTCTCAGTGGAAGAAGCCTCTTTAGATGGTCTTTGACGTTAGCTGTTGATGATCACACTTGCTGAGGTGAGCATAGGCACATGGTAGATTTGTATGATGTGTATGGCCCAAAACAGCCTATCAAAGAACTTAAAAGAGAACCTTCCATCTGACTACCCTAATATACCATATAGCTGTTAGTGCTCCAAGAAATATCAAAGTCCGTGGAAAACTTTAGAAAGCTGCAATCAAGAACGGCTCTGTTCTTCTATTGTGAAATAGGGTAAATAGCGAAACGTCGATTTGAAAAATTAACATTTTTCTAAAACTGTTACTAGTTTCCAAGGTTGCATGGAAGAGAACTGAAACACTATTAAGCATCTTATAAAAGAATGTTCTAAAACGACGAAAATTTCTTCCTTTTGGTAGATGACATCTGCCTGACAAGCAGCAATGACATGGCAGATTCTACGAACTGCTTTAAGGACAAAACTTTTGTGTACAGAGAGCTTCACGAAAAGACAAAATGGTGAAATTTTGGAACAAACCTTGGCGAATTACGATTTTTTTGCAAATTTCGCGGTTAAAGCTTGCGTGACGGAGAAAAAAGGTAATATGCATTGTTTGTATGAAAAACTTCCGTGACTAAAGAAAAATTTTGGAAAATACAAAATTTATATGCATTTTCAGTACTTTCAGTGTCAAAATACAATGCTGTGTGAATAATTTCCAACTCGATTCAACCATTGGCAGCAATTAAATATTGTTGGTAGAAATGAGACCATAGTTGTATATTCTTTTGTCTGAAGGAGCATACCTACATTATAAAGTCTAATGTGGTGAACAGGAGAAGCCATCTTGTCAAGTCAAAAACTTGCATTGAATTTGCTACTTTTGCCTTCTCCGTGATTCCGTTTGAATAATATCGTTGATTAGGGCGAAGTTATTGAACTTCGTGCGTATCTTGAATGGAATTTAGTGGGGCAAACTAACATGCGCCCTGAAATAATGTGAAGGGTTCTGTCGTTCAGCAATACAGAAGCAGCTTCAGATAACTGAAGAAATGCAAGCGGATCACATAGTTCGCCTCACCTTCTATCATTCGTGGTATACCCCTCCATGACATAAATTATAACAATATAATAATGATAATAGTTGCTCCATTAGAACATGATCTTACATCGTTTATCATGTTAAAGCATGAGTGGATGCTGGTATATGTTGCTGCTGTAGAAGGGGAATGAATGCTGCTGTATCTTGTTGTATTTTTAAACGAATGAATTGTGCCATGAACAAAGAAACTGTTTCTTGACAAGTCTTGGTAGGACAATGCTTTTTTGTCCCAATAGACACGTTGCTAAAGATTTTACTTACTACATTGTGAACAAAATTTTGTTCCTAGCTTCTAAATGCTATAAATTAAATACCAATGTCTAAAGCTTCTGGAAAAACAACTATATTCAGCTCAAACTTTGATGTTATGACCACAGCCAACAGACATTTCATTCTTATTGGGAGAAAACAAAGAAATTTTACATATGTGTCCACGTAGTCTGATAGAAACTGCATATGCAGGTTGAATAAACAAAGATAGTCAAACATCACAAGAAAAGGTTCAGAGGTGGATATTTTTGCTAAATTTGCGAGCACACTGTAAATGGCTAAACAGCCCCCAAATGTAGTCCCCCGTCATGTTTTCGTTATACTTCCTTTGGTAACGACGTTTAAAGTCCATTATATCTTGATGAAAGCAATCCCTTCCTTCTCTGAGTAACCTCCCATGTTATCCTTGAAATTGCCGATATGAGCGTCAGGAATATGGACTGAAAGATATTCTGAATCCATATTCTAGCGTAAAACCAACTGCACATAGTCTAGCCGTGTGACTATCCAGGAAGCCATGAATACACATATCGAAACTGTTCGAGGCCGCTTTCTCTGTCCTTCTCAGAAGCTGGGAAAAATTTTCGCATTCTATTATCTTCTTGATCTACGGTCAAGTGAAGATACCAGTCTTGACTTTTGGCTAGGAAAACTTTGGAAAAGATCTTGGAGGTAGTTGAAGGCTGCTGCCCTCTTTTCAAGAGCAGTAAAACATTGCATCAAGAGACCTAACTTAATGTGCAGTGAAGGCATCGTATTCATTCATATTCATGTTCATATATATTCGAAATTCAACTAAGTAATACAAAACAACAACAGCTATAACAACATATATATATATATACATATATATAT
>WIPJ01014916.1:0-10935 GCA_018155075.1 Cassiopea andromeda | reverse complement strand
TTGATATCGAATTTGAGAAGGAAGCTGACGAGGCATATAAAAATGTCATACAAAATAAAGCAGAAACCGTAGACGATTTTGATGATGATGAATTTGGCGAGGCATTTCAATCCAGCTATGTAATTAAAAAGAATAAAGTAGACAGTGGAAAGGAAAATAGAGCCGAGAATAAAGAATCTGGAAAAGTAGGACCTTGGAGAGGCGACGCAACACCCAATTTCTCCACCAATCCGACCAATGATGGAGGATGTGATAATTTGATCGACGGGGCCAACTCCGCAAGGTATATATATGCACTTAGCTGCAAACAAACCTATATATGGAATGGGGTTGTGGCAGTCTGCCAGTTTATATGAAATTTTGCTTTTTTCATGGCTTCGCAGGTTGTCAAGTCCTTGTGATCTTATCGTTAGCAACGTAATATATGGAATCATTCACCCGTTATGTAACGCCTCTAGGGGGAGTGAAGGTACCTTGATTTTTTCGCTATTGTTTACTTTATATGGAGAGCTATAGTACGGAACGTTACGGCAGGGGGAGGGGGTCTCAAAACAGTAAATGACCCCTATGCCTAAACTTCAATAGAACTGACTATTTGAAGTCAGTAGAACTTTGCTCGGTACAGATTAAAGTGTTTTTTTTGCTGATTGAAAACAGGGGTGGCGCCAACGGAGGGCGAAGAGGGGGCTATAGCCCCCATCAGAGGGTGAAAAACTATTTCTTTAGAGATTTTTGGCAAGTATAGCACCTTGAAACAGTTATTTAGACCCCTCATCAGAAGAGTCAGCCCCCATCGGAAAATTCCTGGTGCTACCCCTGATTTAAAATTATTCCAATTTTTGAACTTTCTTCTTCAAGTCCATCATTCATTAATCTGAGCAGAGACAAACCAACACTTCCGGACTTTGCTGTTGATCTAATGACAAGGAAAACAAGCTTGCCACAAAAAGAAGACCAGCTATCACCAAATCATTCAGCAAAATCATGCAATTCAAGTGAGTCCAGTGACAGGGGCTGGTCATCTGATCATGAAAGTCTTAGAAACAGACCAACAAAGACATTAAACCAAGTAAAGGAAGAGTGGGACCATGTTGAGACTGTAACTGCAGGTTGGTTTTTCACTCCTTAATTATTATTCCTTTTTAGATAAGCTAAAGGAGCTGCAATCACTTAAGAGTAGTTTTAGCTAGTGTTCTTTCATAATATGCACTTATATTGTAAATGAATGGTGATCATACTTGATTTTAAGTGATAGAAGTGATTGCATTGATGGCTAAACAGTTGATGAATGATGGATTTGAAACATTCAGTGACCTAGTTCATTTATAGCTTATTAGTTAAATAAGTTTTCAAATGATGAATGACTTCAAAGTTGGATTCAATCACTTACTGATTAAACAATGTGCTAGATCAATATACTAAATGACTATCTTGAATAAGATCAATGGCATTATAAACTGATTTTCATGGTCTAAAATCTAGCTTACGGTTTTGTTTATTTTTAAAAGTGATAATGTTAGCAAGTAAATATATATACAAAAAGGAAAACAGTTGCTATTGGCTAGTTTGTTTTATCTTGTCATCTTAATGAATGTCTATTCTTCCCTAGCCAGTTGTTAAAACCACACAAAACTATGGTCAGAGTGCAACCAATGCTTCTATGTATTTGCAATCACCCTCACTACTTAGCTAAGTGCTCATTTTGCTAGGCAATAATAGCTAAATATTTAATAAATTGATGATGCAGTACAAATTGGAATGCCTACAATAGAATTGTAAATTGACAGTACGTAAATTATCACTGCATAAGTGCATCTAGTTAGTAGAATGATTGATTGACTGATAGATTGATTGCATGACCCACTAATTGATTTACCAACTGATAAATTGATAATTGTACTGACTTGTCTCAAGGAGTGGAATCGGGAATCTTGAAATCACCAATGGTTAATTTCACTGAGGCAATATTTCATTTCAAATCAGCCAATTTGGATGAATACGCTGCCTCCATCAAACCAACCATGAAGCACAGAGGATTTAGTGCAGTATGGAATGCAATTGCAGGACCACCAAAGATCAACCCAAAGCTTAAAGATGACAGAGATCTTATATTTACACTTGGTCTCTGTCCATTTGACAACTATGACGCCATGCATATGTTAATATTGCAGACTATTTATAAGAAACTCACCGCAACAAATCTTGACTGTCCAAGGTATGGAGCACACTGGGAAAGCATTGGTTTTCAAGGTATTGTACTTAATGCAGTGCTTTTCAATTATTTTTTGCAAAGCCCCCTTCATGGGAAGAAAAAATATTTTGCACCCCCTGCTCACTAGAAATAAGATCATTACCTATAAAAATTGCATAGCTACCCCTGTTCCCTGGAGTCATATGCCCCCTTTCAGAATTACATTACACCCCAAGGGAGGCGTGCCCCACAATCTAAGAAACGCTGGTTGAACACCATGTATCATTTGGATTGCTAAAGAAAATCATTAACTTTATCGCTGTGTCATCCCTACATTTAATGATGGTCATTTAAGTCATCTTTCTTATACTCGACCCTCCTCTTTGACAGCTCGATCCAATTGGCGAGTGACACAATGAAAATTCTTTCATTATCAAGATTGAAAAGCTATCTCATTTGTTAGAAAATTTTGATAGAAGTACATGACCTGGCAACGAGAACTAAAACAAGAATCAGCGATAATGCTATCCTTTAACAGGCAAACAAAACTCGCAAAATCCACCAGCCAGTCTGATAAGAACAAAAGAAATCAATCGGCTTCCAGAGCAACTGTCATGACGTAGTATGGGGAGGGCTCTTGAAATTTGATGCCAGGATTCTATTCCATGTTGTACGTTTACTTGTGAAAAAATTAAGTACCAATCTTGTGGATTACATTGCAGGTGAAGATCCTTCAACTGATCTTCGCGGTTGTGGAATGCTTGGATTACTGACTACATTAAATTTTATATCAAATCCCACCACTACAGCACTTGCGATCGATGTTTACCGTTTATCCGAAGACGAAGTTCAGAATTTCCCGTTTTGTGTCATGGGCATTAACATTACACGAATTACACTGCAAATTTTCAGAGAAGGAAAACTTAACAAGTAAGTCACACTCTGCTGGTGTTCAGGAACGCCTATTGGACAAGGAAATAGGGTGATCGCCTTCATCCTTCGAAAACAGGGAAAATGTGCCTTTTTGTGCGAAGTTATTCATTATCACTGCAAAAATTTATTCACAGTATGGTAAAAACAAATCTTTGGTGCCTAAAGCAAATTTTGCCCCCAATTTTTTTTCTGACATTCCTGTTTTCGTTTTCTTCTAGCTTACAGAGAAAAGGACTTACCTTTATCTTAGCTAAAATTGTCTATCTTTAATTATGATTCTTTTTCATTACCATTCTATAAATATTTGTCATTTTCAATTTTTATCTAAAGCTTTTTCCTTTTCTTCTTCACATTTCTTTGCTTCTTCTATTCATCCATAATCGTTGACAATCTGCTAGCATTACATTGTTTCCCTTGGTATTCTCCAACTCTCGCCATGGCAGCACCTCTAACCACAGGGCACTCCAAGAGGATTAAAAAGTCCATCCATATCTAAACTCAAAGATGGCACTACTGGGGGCTGTAGCCTCAAGATTTCACCTAGCTCCCCATCGGCACCTAAACTTCAATGCACTTTTGGCACTTCCATAACCGTCATGATGGTTTTTTAGTTTTTTACCAATACGATAAACGCTATCCGTTAAAATTCTCTGGCTTCGCTCACTGTTGGCACTTCGCCAGCACTAGCCCTCCAGGGCTTCTTCCCTAGCGCCACCACTGTCTACACCCTTGACCAGGGTCTTAATCTGCACTCAGGGTTCGTGCTACTCCTTAAGCTTTTTAAAAAATCCCTAAATTTACTTTCTGTAGTTAGATTTACATTACGGGTGCCACCCTTGCCACGCTAATGATTTTGGGAACCCCGGACTCACTGGTGTCATGGGCCCATCTCATGAGAGAGGTCCATGACACCATTGCGTCCTGGGTTCCCAAAATCGTTAGTGTGGCCCGGGCCCTTTCCTTTTGTACCTTGATAGCTCAGGTTTCACAGATGGAAATAAATTGGGTAATTTATGTACCAACGAAATTTTTACTTTATTTCATTTTTTGTATCTTTCTTGCTTAGGTCTAGTCTTCGAGCCTATCCTAGTCTTCATCAAAAATCTTCAGCTAACTTGGGCATGAAAAATTTCTAATATTAATAAACACTTAAGTTTAAATTTACTTTAACTGGTTTACTATATCGCAAATTATTTCCCCTACATTCACAGCTCTACGATTTACTTCACGTGTGACTTTATACGAACTTCGCCTTAATTGCATTCTATTTGCGTAGCGAACTAGTTATGGTTCATAATGAACAATGAAATCTAACGAAATCTACAATTTAATCCAATAAATATTCAGATTTACAGTTCGTTCTTTCAGGGAATGCAACAGTCGAAACCAAGTATTCGAAGTGTTCAACGATCTTTATTCTGCAATCTACCATAGCATATACAGAATATGGAAGACACAGCATAAAAACATTTCAGATTCTGGTTTCGTCATACACGAAGTGGAAACGTTGGCGAAAAAGAATCCGATTCCAATGATAAGAACATTTCAAAAAGTTATGAATGAGAGAAAGAATGCCAAAGTTCCAACTGCCACTGCTTCAGAATCAAAACAAGGCAGTTCAGCTGGTGATAAAATTGAGAAATTTATTGGAGTGTGTGACCTAGAGGATAAGAAAGAGGACGCCCATTTCGTCTAAAGCTCTAGACGCTAATGTGCAGTTATTAACATAAGTTGGGTGGGAGCAACCCACTAGTAATCTTAAGAGTTTTACCACTCGGCTTTCTTTTGGCTTGTACGTAGCTATGTAGTACACGTTTTTTTTATAAGAAAAAGGTATATAAGAGAATGAGGCTCATATGGTCAAAATCTCAAAAAAATCTTAAGAAAATCACGAGGCTCAGTTTCCACAATATAGTGTTTTTATTTGCCAAAATTAGATATTTCGTCGTTAATGCATTCAAAATGTTAAAGATGGAATTCAAATTCTAATTCAAGATTAATAACGACAGTGTAACATATTTTTAGCCAGTTCATTTCAGTAAAGGTTAAGAAAAATGTAAGAAAATCGCAAGCTAAATTTTGGGAAAAGTTAAGAAAATTCGGGCTCAGACAAAATGACAGTTTTCTTATAAAAAAAACGTGTAGCTTAAAATTGCAGTAGAGCGGAGAGAGTGAGAAGGAAGAGAAAATGTTGGAAGAAGTGTCTAAGGGTTGAGGTATGAATAATATTAAAGGAAAATGAGAAATGAAAGAAAATATTTACTTTTGGCAGTTGTTTATATAGCTCATTATGAGCTCTCCATCATCAGCACTATCAAAAGAATTTCAAACAATTCCAATCTTTCTAAATTAGGAGTTGACGAAAATTTAATAAAATCATGCAATTGAACCTTCACTAAATTACCACCAAAATTCCTTTACAATCTCATGTATCTCTGCCCATCACCATTGATAGGGGTAAAATTTTTCAACTTTGCTTACAGAATTTGTTCACATCTATTAAGTTCTCCATGACAGTCATCAATTAGACGATTTCTTATCTGTATTAATGTACCAAAGCCCCACCCACATCCCCCATTCATCTCCAAAAATACCTCTAAACAGTTCAAATATGCTGTGTTGATAGGTCCAGCTTCCCCCACCACCTTAAATATTTGAAAAAGTCAGCAACTTGCAGTAAAGAGTGGCAGTTTATCAAATATTACTTCAGTGTTTCATTCATATATATTGCTCAATTATGAAATAAGAAACATTTCCTAGGACAGTTGTAGAACTTAAGTAATTTGTATATTTTAGCCATCTGTATATTTCTTTTTATTCCTAGTTTATTTTAAATAAAACTCAGAGAGACTAACACTTACAAAACAGTTATCTATATTGCGTGGTTTGCACCTTCTTAGTATGTTGAGGATACAATTGAGGTGTGTTCTAGTAGGTGTACCTTGCACCTACTGGAAAACACCTCAATTGTATCCTCAACATACCCAAGTTCATTAAAATTCCAGAAATACTTTTTCTACCACCACATGTGAGAAGGAAATGTTGTATGACAATCACTAAAAGTGATTACATGTCTACATTGCATAATTGCCCACCTGCTATAAGTGAGTACAGAATGGATTTCAGTCCTCTCTCATATAGAAGCCACAGCAACCTTCTACCAGCAAAAATCCATGGTGAATAAGAGGCTATACAGTCATGTGAACAAAATTTTATTAAATGTGATAGCTGATTCTTTGTCACCAGATCCTTTTTATATCTATGACTGTCCTTCCTGTGGGTCCTGTTGTCCTGCCAACATCATTATAAACACAGCAGGCAATATGTACATCCACTGAAAATAAAATTAAATGTGTACTTTTAGTTAATGTTTTCATATTTTCTGTAAACACATTAATTCTGGGATGCAATCTAGCTAATAAATACAAATATTTTGCAGCTTTCCCATTATTATTTAGTGCATGGAGCTTGATGCCAAGCAAAACCACAATTCAAAAGAAGGTTCATAAGTGCTTGTTCTCATAGCAAAGTTGTTCTTGTTGTGAATATATTTTAAATTGATTTGCACACTTCTAGTCTACTATATGCACATTGATTGTATAAAAAACTAACTAAAATTGATGAAAAAGTAAATGTTATGATTAGAATGCCAATGTGATAAGAACTTGGTTTAAGCCAGATTTCACAAACATACAATGTTTCACAAAATCAATCACCCACAATGGAGTTCGCCAGTGAATGAATGAAGCATGATTGAAGGCGAGGATACTTGTATCAAACCAGCTTGAAAGTAATGGAGAGTGAGAGTGTGCAATAAGGTGAGAGGTGAGAGTGAGTGAGGAAGCCTACAAATGAGAGAGGTGAGATGGAGTGAATGAATGAGCAAATAAACCTGGAAAAAATGAACTAATGATGAATTGAGTGAGGAAAGTTTGAATGCTACAGCTGTGCAAATACACAAAAGGGATATAAAAATATGTCTAATGGGAAATTGAAAAGGTAGATAAAACATGGAAATCTTACATATTTGGCTAAGAATGAGCGATTATCCTTATCCTTTCCTGCAAGCCTCTCTGCTTCCTCTCTTTCAAGTTTACGGATGAACATTTGAGTTTCTGGCCTAGAAGTCGACATAGAATGATAATTCTATCAAAGAAACAAGCTAGACAAACAATTAAAATCACAATTACTTGAAGGGAGAAATAATGCAATGCTTCTACTTGTGTACTCAAAAAATGTTTACAAAAGAGTGCACATACACAGCTCCAGCGGACTGCAGTTGCACATCCACAGTCGTGTTCAGGGTTCTTTTACCATCCTAGGAAAGACAACATGATTGCTAAAAGCCATAGCAGAGTTACCAAAAATTAGGACCATACACTGGGGGTGCTGGATCCCTTTGAAGAAGGCTCAGATGGAAAATCCATACAACAATAGTAGATGGCAACATCTTTTCTTGTTAGTTTTAACTTAATTACATAACTGACCTCATTAATCTGTGTGAGCACCAAGCACTGCTTGCAGGCACAAAATGACACACTGCAAATCTTTGCAGGGAGTTTTCATCCCAATCTGCATCAAACAACCTATTGCATTCTATTTTTTCTGCAGGCACTTTCAGATCTCTGCTCACAGGTACAAAGTGCCTTTAATGGGGCATGGTCATAAATAAGAAACATAAAAGTTAATGTGCTTGCAGTCAACATAGCAATAATTCTATTTTGCAAAACAAATATTGTGTCATTTTTGTCAAAATAACTTAGGTATCTATCAATATTTGTGCACTACTTCTGACTTCCTCCTTTCTTCTTAAAAACTCCCTTTATTCCAATGTCATCAAGAACAATAGAAGGTAGAACACAATATTCTGCAGCAAAATGGCATAACACTACTGCCACAAACTACAATCAACAGCAAAATTTGCATGCAGACAGTTCAAACAGAAGCAGTACAGTGAATTAAACACACAATAATAAACACATAATAATATGGTTTTGCTTACCATAATTATTAGATTTACTATACCTCCTTCGAATAAGCACACCCCTTTGACTAAGCACACCCCCTTTCAAATAGGCACACCCCTTCCAAGCAAAAATTTGTAACAAGTACACCCCCCTGATTATGTGCACCCCCAGGTACTGTTGGAGAGAAAATATGTCAGTATTCTAGAACAAGTACACCCTATCTTTGATGGCACTTCTGCAGAAGACTCAGGAAAACACAAATTGCAAAATTTTTAGCAAAATCTAAGCCTATTTTCTTTGCTGTTGAACCATCAGAAACGTTAGTGTGCATGTCTGTTCTTATGAATATCTGCCATTAACTTATCAAACATTTTGTTCTTTGGCATTTGAATAATGAAATTCAGAGGCACAACGTAACCAATTTCAAGCATTCCCAAATAAGATGCTTTTACAAAAACAACGTTATGGGCATCCAGTCCTATAAAAGCCAAAACAAGAAACAAAAGCTCCACCAGTACATGTCCATTTTGCTACAATGTAGATAAATAATCTTATCTGTGAAATTTGTCATAAGTGCAGTCCCTCTAATAAACACACCCCCGAATAAGCACACCTATAAAATTTGAAAAAATTTAATAAGTGCACAATGTAGTTAATTGAATAATTATGGTACACAAGACACAATTGGAATGGAGAGTTCTAGACAACGTTTCTGCAAACATTTAAGTTCAATCTTTATGATTAGGCAAAATACCACAACAATAACAATAAATTAAAAGTTAACTTACAAGGCTTAAGTCAATTTCATCTAGATTCTGTGGGCAGTATTTTTTCTCTGTTCTAAGGCTAATGCCAATAACATTTCCTGCAAATAAAATCCACTTTATTAAGTCTAATAAATTCAATGAAAAAGATTGTCTAATGAAGAAAATTTCTGAAGTGAGAGATTGAATATGATAGGTCAAAGTAAATTGATGAGATAAATTGATGCACATATTGCTTAAATTTGATTAGTGATATTCTGGACAATGAATCATTTAATTATTGATCAAATCACCCATCACCCAAGTAAAGTAATAATTAACTTTGCTGCACACAATTTGATTGATCTTTAAGTAAGCACTGTCCAATTTCATGATGAATTAATTGATCAGGCAATTGTTTACTAGACAGCAAGCATTCAAATGATACAACATGAAATAATAAAAAATGAAAGCAAAGCAAAGCTACAAATACTGATCTCAGCATACCAGAATTATCTATTGAGACTGTGATTATTTCTGACAATCCAGAGTACAATAAGTGACACTAAAAGAAAATATCATCATTTCTATTTGAATTAACTGAAAAAAGTTTCACCAAAATATTTTTTAAATTTCCCTTGAGCAGATGCAAAAAGGATAATACTCCTAAAATCTATAGATGATACAAAATAAAACACTTCCAAGATCTAAGCAGATACAAACAAGACAATACTTTTGCATGGCTTTTAAGTGCAGCCTATACCCAAGGCCAGCCTTAATCAAGTAAATATGGTATTACAGTCAGTAAGGTTTTACTTACAGCTTTTACAAATGTTGAAACATAGCTGACATCTGATTTATCAAAGGTATCTCCTATTTTTGCTGGGGCTCTTATTCTGTAGACTCCATCTGTCCTAACTAGTTCCTACAGTAAATATAGAATCATAACACATGCAAACTCAGCATTCTAGCAAATAAAGAAAAGGATTAAGAAAAGGGAAGGATGGAGAAGAGGTGTACATAGAGAAGTAACTAGAATAAGATGGATAAAATCAGGTGAATGTGATAGTGTGAGATGAGAACTGGACTAAAAGCAGAAGACTATAATGGCATTGGCATAACTGTAACAAATTGGGTAGCATTGAAAAACATTTCTATTAGCATAGGTCTAAATTAAGCACAAAGTTTGATGATGATGATGATGATGATGATGATGATGATTGATGATGATTGATGATGATTGATGATGATTGATGATGATTGATGATGATTGATGATGATTGATGATGATTGATGATGATGGCCAGCCCATGGTTGGAGACTTCCACGTGGTGGCAAGCAGGCACAGAGAGACAGCTGCCATTAAGTTGATAGTGGTTTGTATCGCAGAGATTCAGAACTAGGGCAGATGTTGATGACCTGTGGCAAACTATCCAACCAGGCCCCTTCAGTGAAAAGCAGAATCAATGGCTCATGCTACAGCTCTGCCTAGTGACTGTTGGGGTTACAGAGTGGATTGAGTGTAACCAACTTGATCACCTCTTTTTTAAACAAATGACAGGCAAAAACTAACCCTAGGGTCAGTCTGAGGCCTCCTTCGGGGGCAAAATGGGAAAGACAAGACAAGACAAGATGATGATGATGATGACAACAAAAAATTTTAACTTATAGGAAAATTCATTAGCAAGCAAAAACCTTACTTCAAGTTTATCATATTCTTCCTGACTCAATGAAACTTCCCTTGCTAATGAAGCATGGGTGCTTCGTAAAGTTTTGAATAGAATTGTTCCCCTAGGAGGAAAATACATGAATGACTTATTGGTTCAAGATCTGATAGGCCAATTGATCAAATGATTGACTGATTCATTTACTGATCCATCAGCAAAGTGACAGATGTATTAGAATACAAAGCCTTTACTAAAATATGGAAAAATAAAACTTCTATGCTTGCTGGAATAATGTGCTACAACATGTGTGAATGCGGTCATTCTTTCACATTTCCTTCATGCTCCTTTGCAAATTTGCTGAATTAAGTATTCATTTCTAAGTTCATTTCTTACTGATCTATCAAGATTTCATATTTGCACATACTGATTAAATA
>WIPJ01014914.1:4519-38181 GCA_018155075.1 Cassiopea andromeda | reverse complement strand
ATATGTAGTAGTCAAGCTCGACCTCCAAGGATCTACTATAAACTCTTAAGGGGCATTTGATGTCTCGCGAAATCTAGACTTTCACGTTGAAAAAGTCCTGGCTTATCAATATTTAGCTAGATTCCTATTTCCCCCGACCTAGCCAATCGAGCCCACTGTACGGCGTTCTTTAGAGAAATTATGGTAACTATATCTACAAAGCAGCATTTCATAAAATCAGTATATAACAGTAAATTATGTATGGAAAATTATAAACCTTGAGTTCTTCAATTCCTTGTGAGAATAATGCGTTTTCCTCATTCTCATCATAAAAAAACTTCACAATTGAAGCACCAGCGTCTTCCGCATTTTGTATAATTTCCTAAAATCATATATGATTTATATAGAAGAGATCTTCCTTCAGTGACATTGCTATATTGTTTTCATAATCTCCTTGGATAGCAATGTAGAGCATAATCTTGCTTTAGGAGCCATAGAGCTCTTAGCATAGCAATAGAGAAAAACTGAGACAGAGAAAAAGGTGGGTGGTGTTTGGTTGTGTCATCCCTCACCGCAACCTCAGATACTATCAGCAAACTTCTAAAACAAAGCCTGTCGTTTTGAAGAAGACCGAAGATTCATCCTTATTTCGTTCACAGCATGTCTAATTTTTTAGTTATTGATATATCACAATGCAGCACACACAGCACATTCATTCCCATAAGGTAGCTTTGTTAACAGATTTTAAGCCTCAAACTTTTAAGAAGTATGTTGGTGTTTTGTTCTCTGTGGGAAAAAGCTATTCTTAAAACAACTGCTATCCTTCTATGCGTACACAAACAAGTACGCTTGCTAGCTTGCTCTTAGAATTCTGTTTCTATCATCTGGTATGAGCTTTGTTTTGAAGTTCTGAAATTTCAGAAAGGATATCTAAGGCTGACAACGAAAGAAGAACATCTTTATGTGCTAATTTTTGTGGCATGTACTTGACAACTAGAGCTTTGTGATTATCAAGCTGCATTATGTCTTTAAAAAGTGTTGTCACTATGGGGCGGAATGGGGTGGTCATGTCCATACCAGTATTTCAGGGACTGGTTAGCTACTTTTTTAAAGACTCATATAACACTCCCAGGATAGAGAGAATGCCATAGCGAAATATCTTGGCGCAATCTATTTTGCAGCTATTGATAACACAGTGTTCTTCTTTTCATTCTTTCTCAAAGCGATTTTAATGCTAGCTTAGAGAATATCACTCTCCAATATCGCTCACATTGCAAACTTACTGCTAGCCAATAATGAGATGGAACCTATAAATAATATTGAATTATGCTTTCTAGGGCCAGAGTAGAAAAATCTATATTTTCTTACATGTTGACAATCATCTTCATTAACGAATAACAGATAACTTACTTTGATTACTTGACCATTATCTGGATATTGATTAAGTATGTTTTTCAACTGTCTGACGAGAGAAGGCTGAATTATGTCAAACCCTTCTTGGTCTTCTTGATCTACAAGAGCATTTTGACAGTAGAAGGATTGCCTTCAAGCATATCTTTCTAAAGGCTCTAAAGAAACCAGCTTAGCATAACTAAATTTCATCACTCAAGGGATTCTGTAATCTTTTGTAAAAATCCTATGAATCAAAGATGTATGGTATTCTACTACTCAAACTGTTTCTTGATAAGCAGCCTATGAAGTTTTTGTCTAAAGGCCCATCTACATTAAAGCGAATTCCAGCGATCGCTGGAAAAAAATGAGATTGAATATGGGCACATCGAGCGATCTGGCAAACGCCCAGAAGTTGAACATAGTTGAACTTTTCAGCGATCGTTCACAGTAGGTATAAAATCAAACAGTAGAAAGCTATCTCCGCGTCATAAACCATTGCCTAGCTCCAAACCAGACTAGGTGAAGCATTTGGATCAAACTGAACTCGATTTATGTGAAGCAATTTCGCTTTGTGATGCTTCGTCAGAGCTCACATTAGCCTGTCAACTAAGAACAGGGGAAACCTGGGCTCAGAATATCCTCAAATGTACAGGAGGATATTTGAACATAACGAAAGAGAACCAAATGATAACTCACTTTTGGCTTTGCGTTCACGAAATGCAACATTTGTGCTTCCTTTTTTAATTCGGGCCCTAATTTCAAGCTATAGTCATGTAAAATGCAAAGTAAGCTCTGTCCTTCTCCACCAAATAAAAATATGTACTCATTCACATCTGATAGTGCGAGATTTTCGTGAACGCACATGTATTGAAAATGAGGTTTTCTTAGCGATCACTCAAAAAATTCGCTGTAATTTGCTTTAATGGAGATGGGCCTTAGCATACGACAAGGAAAAGGAAACAATGAAACTAATTGCTCAAAAGAGAACCAACAAGATAATAGTTGTACTAAGATAATTTTCTTCTAGCATGTCCTAGACACTCATCCTCAGTCTGAATCATCTTGAATTCAAAGAGAAATGAAGAAACATGTACCTTCATCCATCTTCAAGATCGTAGAACGCTACTTTACGTAGTATGGGCCCTACAATATATAGTATAATAATACATAAATATTTTGTTTAAAGTTGGCTAACATCTAACATTTACATAATTAAAATGAAAACCAATTAATGCCGACTACTTTCATAATTAAATAAAACCTAAATTATTAATGAAGTTTTTACAGATTCTGCAGACACACAACTTTAATCTCCAGGGTCTTATACCTTTCTTAAAGTTTTCTATATTAGGAATGCTTTTTAATGATGACAGTAGAAGTTGCCAGAGTTTATTTCCAATGTAACTAACCATCACAATGTCATACGTAGTTGTTCTGACAACAGGCAAAAGTGTATCAGAGCCTTTCCGAAGGTCCTATGCAGGGGCGGATCCAGACTGTCGCACAGGTCGCACATGCGACAGTCAACACTCAGCTGCACAATAATATTTTTGGTCACTTGACAAGTTTTTCTAAGTTGCACTACATTGAATCGGCTCTAAGATGGATTTTTCTGTTTGATGTTAGTAGGTAGGAAATTATATGGAAGTGCCTCACATATCCTATTCTGTGGAGGAGCTGGTCAGAAAGCGGAGATCCCATATTTGTGATCTTTCTTCTGGATTGTTGAATCTCACAGTTTTTGCTAAAGCCCAACATGGCAACAAAGTAGATAGATTAAGATGTCTGTGCACAGGATGCTTCTTACCCACTGTCGCACGACTGTCGCACAATTTGCATATGAATTGAGGAAGCCAATCATATCGTTATCCTGTGCGACCGCATGCCTGAAGGATGCTTTGTAGTGCTGTCGCACAATCTTAGTAGCTGTTCAATAATTACGTCACGCTAAATTTGGGTTTTAGAACCACCCATCCCCCTTGTCATGCTCCGTCACGGTTCATGTGAAATCCCCTTGCGTGACGTCACTCTAGGCAGAGACAACCCCCCTCTTAACAAATTTCCAGTACATATGCAACACATGAAAAATTAGAGTAATGCAAGTTCTCTTTTCATTATATAACAAATCAACAAAATGTAAATATGAAGTCAATCGCTTATTCGGTTTAGACAAAAGTTGATCAATCACTTGTCCAGATTGGATCCATATTATTAAGGACGGGGGTTCCACTTTTGGGAACAACCTCTGCAATATCTGACTCGTCTTCAAAATCAACATCATCGACTGCATGCCATTCAGACCGTCTTTATTGACAAATCCAATAAAACTTTATTTCAAATTTTTTTTATACCGTGACGCCACGGACTTGAAGCAAGTACTACCCACCCACCCTCATTTACTGTCACGCTGCGTCACGAAAAATCTGAAGAACCACCCACCCCCCTAGCGTGACGTATTTATTGAACTGCCCTTTAGTGTAGATTTGATAAATAGATTTTATTAGGTTGCTTAGCACGTGAAAGGCAGCAGAATTCCATTCATGTCACAATCTTTATTATCTTATGATGGATTTACTGGAAAAGTAAAGCACTTTATTGAAGAAGAGAACTACAACGCGTTGGAGGCAATCTATAATGCTGAATTGGTAAATTAGCAAAGCTCGGCAAATGTGCCGTAATTTCGAAGAAAATTCTGTTAGCTGAAGACTTATCTGCTAGCAGCGACATTCCAAAGAATGATGCATGCCTTCGCGTTATGAGTGATAAAAGAGTCTCAGCTGCAAGGTACATTTCAACATATCATTTTCAATATTAAATTATGTTCTCTTGCGCCTTAAACGTGCTTATGCATCGAAAATTTCGAAATTTAACTTTTTGCATTTTCTAATGCAACTTTCTGCTGTGATCATAATACTACAAACTAAAGTATCATAACTCATATGGAAAAAAGTTATGAGCCCTGAAACTTAGCTATTTTGGCATTTCAAGTGCGAACTCTAGCTACTGCGCATGATGTCATAACGAGTACGCAAAACATGTTGATCGCTTGTTAGCATGGATTCCACTAGCAAGTCCTGCAAACGTCGTGGAGGACGGTACTGCGTGGCTGGTCTCCCGAACGGAATAAGCTGCACAAATCGTCAGCATACAGAAGGGAAATCCGTTCATACGTTTCCACTCAAGGAAAAAGAGAGGAAAAGACACCAAGCTTGAGTCAGGTTTGTGCGAAGACATAGGCCAAAGTGGAGCAGCACCAACTATTCTTGTGTTTACTCTGACCATTTCGATGAGAACTGCTTTACGAAGAATCAGGAAATCGCTGCCAAACGTGGAATGAAAAGGAAGCTAAATCCAGATGATGTTGATTGATTTGTTGTTGGCAGACATAGCAGATACCATTGATCAGTCACTGACAGATGAAGCTAAAAGACAGGTGAGACTTACCTATGTGCTTCCTTTTTAGACCATGGTCAAGTAGTAACAATTAACAACATTGAAGAACACAGGGCAGGGAGGTATGTTGAGTTGGTGGATTGGAAATAGCCTACTGGTAAAGGAAAATTATAATGCCATAGCAATGTATTTCAATTCCTTTCATGGACTATCCGTGATATGTATTCAAAAATGGATGACACAATGGAGGAGGAAGAAATGATCGCAAGCCCTAATACTGACTGTACCGGATGTCCAGTTTTTGAAAAGAAAATTGTATTCTATCAGAAAAAGATCAGTTGGCTTAGAAGATCAAAGCGTAAATTAGAAGACTCTAATCAATGCAAACTCTACTTCATCTAACGCAGGAGCCATTACCATACACGTGGTACAGCTTTAACGCTTTGCTTATTGTTCCTAAGTGACTGTTTACAAAGTTTGACAAGCTATGAGCTGCAATACGTAATAGATACTGGTACTCACCATTCCTGAACTTGGATTTGCCTCTCTAATCAAGCCTCAAGAGCTTGTGGTAACAGTCCATTGGGGTCATTGGCCTCGACATTTTCTTTATCTTGGCCATCCGAATCGTCAGCTAGTGGCTCTCCGTGGCATGCACCTATTACCCTACACGTTGTACAAGAAGTAGTAGGCCTGGCTCTGCAAGCACACGGTCATCATTGCCATCATCTTCTAATTGATAATCAGTAGCTTCATCATAAAATGACGATTCACTGTCACTGTTTGCCATTTTAAGGAGCCGTAGCACGCCAAGATGAGAAGCTTTCTTGCGCTTTGTTTGTCAACTGACATAGGCTTAAAGAATGCACTCGGTTTGATCCTCGTTATGACATCATGCAGTGGCTATCAAAATTCGCACCTAGTGCCTCAAAACAAGCGCTAATTTCTGCACCTTTCTCGCCAGTAAGAACAGAAATAATATGTTATTCATGCATTGGAAAGACCGAAGTTTTGATTTAACTAAAAAAAGTATATTCGAAATTTTCGATGCATAAGCACTGTAAACGTGCTTGAAACTAATCTGAAATCATTTGCAGAGAGCAGGTAACTTTCAGGATCATATTTCATATTGTTGGGGAATGATCCTCAGAATGGTAATTCCCCATGCTAATAGCACATTTTGTGTTGACATTTCAGTTACATGGAATTTGTGAAATACGTCGTGAAATACTTTTGGTAACTGGTTATATGTGTTACAATCAGGGACGGGTCTAGTGCTGGATTTTGGGGTCCCATCTGATTCATATTATTGTTTTTTATTTTATGTAGGAAGTTTCTCAACACTATTGCTTACTATAGGAAATGTTACCATTTGGGAGGGGACCATGACCCCAGTCCTCCTTGGATCCATCCCTGTTTATAATGAAGCATGAGGTATTAGTAGCAATTCATTTATACCTCTGAGTACTGTAGTGGGTTAGAGCATTGGTTAGGGTTAGGATTATAAATATAAGTGGACATTATAATTATCTCATAGTCAGTATGAGTACCTCTTTTGCATGACTTACTTTTGAAATGTGTTATGGCACAATATTTACGTCCTCGACATGTGTAATTTATTTTGACTAGCAGCCCCACAGCAACCAGTCGCAGAATTCCTTGGTTTGACCAGGCCCACTAACAAGCCACGCCCTATGTGCGACAGTCATGAAATCTTCTGGATCCGCCCCTGGTCATATGATACGCTCCTCTCTTTGAAAATATCAGAACGAACAATAGAAATAGTACTAACATTCGTACAGAGTACGACTAATAGGGACATTCGTACCATAGAAATAGTATGAATACCTCTGCTTGATGGATTACGAAATATGGTTATTAAGAATCATTCGCACTTTGCGAAAATTTGCTGCAGTAGCTGTAATTATGGCGATTACCCTGTAGGCCCACTCTTATTTCTTTGGGATTTTCCCTGCTCTCCTTCATTGCTGCTCATTTATTTGCACAGCATTTTGTCTATAAAGAGCCAATCTTTGTGATCAAAAAGGGCGTTTTCTTAGAGTAAAAAGGGTGTGGTCAAAATGACAACAGTAAAAATAGCGAGGCTCAGTGAAAAATTTCCTATTCTGTTAAAACAGAGTGTAGCTTTTTGTGATTCGGTGTCATGTCAACCCTTCTAGTTGTTGCACAGTTTACATTGTAGTTTTATCAAAGGCTGTTTCTACAGAATCTCCATGGAGTCTGTAGTCACAGTTGATGATTCTTTTTTGCGATTTAGACTTCCACATTCCTTGTACCGCATTCCACAATCAGCTGACCAGAATTAGCTTGAATTTCTTTTGATGCTCAATGTTGTTAAAAATATCCTTGGAAATGCGAAAACGCCTTATTTTAAGGCAGCGTTAAAGCAATTGGGGAGACTCGCTGAGAGCATATAGCGAAAAACAAGAGCAAGCGACTGGGCAGTAAGGAACTCGATCTGGATCCGTCTCTGTCATGAGGATACGTAGCTCCCAGTATATTGCTTTTACTTATCCAGGGACGATAAACGTTTGTCCATATTAAAAATAGAGCTCGTGAAATCATCCAACATTCATATAAAATTGCGATGCGGCTCGAGAATTCTGCTGAGAGCGGGATATTGCGTTCCCTTCAATTCGTTGCCAGGAACTGGGCACCTACGCTGGGGGGCAAGAAGGGGAGGAATTGTCACCTATCTTCTGGCATTTTGCGGCATTGTAGACAGTTTGGTTCTAGACAGCTTTTCTGTGGGCAAACCCCCAGACCCCACTGTTTGCATTATGCCACTAACAAAACAATAAACTAAGCATTATTCTTCTGCAAGAGACTGTGAAGACGAAAATCTACCCCTGTGGAGGAACACACAAATACATAGATGCTGCTTATTATCCTACGCTCTCGAGAAGTCTACTGAGAATTGCGTTGTCTTCAACTCGTAGCCAGGGAGGTTGAGCCTGCCCCTCCTCCACACCACTGCGCTAAATAAAGTGATAAGTCTATAATGTAGTTCCAATTTCAGGGCGTTTATCAAGGTACTGAAATTAGGAAAAAGCACGATGCAGGCAAAGGTGAAATGTACTGCAAGTAAAGAATGATAGAAATCTCTGAAAAGCTCCCCATGAAGCGTCTACATCATCAGTTTTAACATCTGAATCATGGACTATCTATTACGAAGTTGATTTTTGCAAGATGATTTGACAAAAGTGCATAGTAACAGGTGGAAACACTCGATGAAAACAAGCTACTCTCCGCGTTGAGAAGTGAGAGAGAGCGTAGGCCGGAGGCAGCTGGTTAGCTAGTTTTACGGGCTAGTTGCCTTGACAGTGTTTAAATGCTGTATTGCAGGGATGTTTAAAGTTTTTAAAGCAGCATATGTTTCCAATAAAAGTAATTTCTGTGACCATTACCTTTTACTTCAAACTGAGACAAATATTCTAGCTGTGTCTAGTACTTCGCATAAGCAATACATCTACAGGTCAGCAATTCTCTTGGTCGGCATGATGTCAAAGTTGCATGCCTTGCATAGCAACGCATCTACAATGGGAGGAAAATACATCGCATCGACGGTGATTGCCTAGTGGTTGAACCATAGAGAACATAGATCTGTTCGCAAAACATGGTTTGCCTAGTGGTTGTTGTCAGATGTTTTCCATTCCATTTGCTCAATAAATCTTAGAATGTACTACGTATCACATGGCAAATCACTACTACTTTGCTGTCCTACGATAATTTACGTAGTAAAATGTACTTACAATAAAATGCAATTACTATTTGCAACCTTCTACCACCTGTAAGTACTTCTGGAATTCACTCGTTGACACACTCCTTTACTGTGTTAACCTTCCAACGTATAGTCAGCTGACGAAGAGAATGGCAACAACAGTTAGAGTCAAGTTATAATACAACTCTCCCTATTGACTAATAGCGAGTGATGATTGGCTAATGATGGCGCTGCATGTGATCACTATTGGACGACCCTATCAAGATCCATCGTACATGCTTGTGGTTTGTGATTGGTATAGAATCCCTGTGACTGTTTTCTTGTAAATCAAGCACTACATGTGATCACTATTGGACTGGATCCCTGTGACTGTTTTCTTATAAATCGTACAACATTCCAGGAGTCAGTTTCCCTCTAACATTATAAGGTGATGTAGAAGTTTGCAAAGCAGTTACAACTCCCCTAATTAAAGATAGCAGAAAGTACAACTTAATGCTAGTTTTTGAATAATGGATAAAGCAATTTCAGTCTATGATTAATGATTAACACACGATACATTCTGTAAGAATATAAATTCATTGATTATCAACAGATTTTATATCATAGTTTATGCTATACTTTATGTATGTCTTTCCTAAAATGAAGAAAACTACAACACGAATTGAAAACCAAGAGGATGTTCTATATTTATCTAGTTTTGTGCTAAGTAAGCTCACATACCACTTATTACTTATTTGATTATTTAAGCAATGATGCTCTGATAGCATTGGTTAAGTGATGTTTCCTAAGGATTTAATTAGCACATATACATTCATGTTTATCAGAAGAAGTGAGCACATAAATGGACTTGATCATGAAGGAGCCACTGAGCAAGCCAGTTTATGCTGCTTTTTGAAGAATGCATAAAGCCATTTCAGTCCATGATTAATGATTAACACATGATACATTCTTTTGCAAAATAAATTCATTGATTATCAACAGATTTTATATCATAGTTTATGCCATACTTTATGTATGCCTTTACTAAAATGCGGATAACAAGGTAAATAAAAATATTCAAAGAAGTTTCTATTACAGATAGAAATCAACCCCTTGTCAAATTTTCCTTCCCTTTAGTTGATACAAATTTCTTTTCAATAATTACAACAATGTTTGAATTGCTATCAGACTTGCAAACATTTGTAGAGAAATATTTCAAGTTTTCCTGATCTTCAAGTATCTCAGTAGCATTGCTGATTAGTATACAATAAAAACCCTGGGGGAAAGTTTGAAGGCTGTTGTTTTTCCATGTATTTACAGTCAAATATAAGTAAATTTTATGTCACTGATTAGTCTACACACTGCAAACTCTTGGATTATGAATATACATTGTACAAGATAAAGTTCATGATTGTTCATTAATACTTTATTTATCATCTTTTGCATTGAGTTCAGATCTGATTCCCTTCTTCCTTTTAATTGTCTGTGTTTTCTTCCTGTACCTTTCAGCAATATTTTGTGCATGACTATGTGTCCTTATTTTGAGATAAAGGGCAACACATACCCTCAAAATCGATATACTTTCCTTACTGTTTTCTTCATCATTAACGCAGTCCTCTAAAACCTGTGCTATATCAATTTTAGATGACAATTCCCCAACTTTTGAGCAAAAAACTTGCTCAGTACGACAAAAAATTGTAAACACTGGCTTTTTCGGGAACTGCAATCCACCTCTGTTGAGAGTTTCTGTCAATGTTTTGTTGCTGGTTACAGTGTTGCAGTGATCTACAAGACGATTCAATCTTGATATATCTTTATGAATCTTGTCTGCAACTGCATTTTTAGTTTCTTTCACAGAATGTAGAAGCCTATTCATTCTTTTCAATAGCTTTGATATCACTGAACCAGCAATGTAACATATAACATCTTTTTCTTCTTCTGAAATGACTTTTGGTAACTTTCACAAAATACATCTGATTGAGCCGTTCCTGAGGACTCGTCGGCTAACACATGCATAAATGTAAAAGAAACCATGCAACAAAAGTCACTTGAAGTGTTGCAAAGGTTTTTCTGCAGATTCTTGATAACCTCAGCATTGGATGACAATTGATGAAAGGCCTTCAGGCAATCATCCACTTTTGCAATTTTAGTATTCCCTTTAAACAATTCGTCCAGAAATGGACAAAGACTGCTAAGATCTGGAAGAGGCTCGCAAGAATGTAGTATCGAGAGCTGCAAACCGTACTTTTCACAGAGCATTTCATCTTTTCCCATCCTAAGGAGGGACTTTTGTGTTATCTGTCGTACTTTGAGTGGGTCAAGAGGGGATTCTTTTTCTGCAGCCCTGGATTTAGTCCTCTTTGTTTTTTGTCTAACAGGCTCCATTTTCAAATTGGGTATACTTCTTTCGTCACAGTACGGGATAAGTATATCCTATATAGATAAACCAAAATAGAACTTCTCATTCTTGAAACCAACAAATTAGACATCCCATCCTAAATATCCTTAGGCCTAGAAATTGTTGGAATCCCATTCTCTCAGGTTCCAAATAAATGTCTCCCCGCTTATTAATTTTTCGATTTTTTCCAAACCCCCTGGACTTTTTTAGGACCCACCTGTTTATGAATTTTAAGGAAATTGACTTTCTTATTAACCCCTGATTTCATTCCATTTCTTTCTTAGTACTACTTACGCCCAATATTCAAGGCAAAATAGAGTGCATCTGTATATATTTTAGCTCTATGCGTTATGACAACCAGCTGCTTTCTTCCCGTCCTTGTATAATTATGAAAAGTCTTTACTTAATTTCCGACCCCCAGTTTATTTCAACCCCCTCCTTTTATTAAATTTCGGAATTCTTTCCGACCCCCTGTTTATTAGGACTCCCCCGGTTATTTGGCACTTGAAAGTAATTGAATGCGCACATATTTATAGCTTTTTGAAACTGAGCAAAATATGTGACGTTGTTTTAACGTCTATAGGCCTATACTTCACACCTGTCACTAGTAGACGAAAATTTGTTAGGTTGGCAATGAGTATTTTCTTCCACCGTAAGACACTGACATAGCCATTGATATTGGTAACTGCTTCAATTAACTACGGTTTTTGTAGACTCCTATCATACTGTACAGAACATTACATTTAATTATTAATTAGTGTATGAAATCGCAAAATCTGATTATCCTCGATCGCAATAAAGCAACTGTGCACTGAAACCTCCCATGACGTATCGATTACGGGCAATAACTTTGAAACATCGATTGATTCATTAAATGATTTCATGGACAAAAATTATGCAATTTGAAGGTTCGGGGCAACACCCTATTCCCTTTTAAAGACAGTGATGATGAGAACAATAGACAAACTAGTACTCTCAGCTGCAAAATAAACATTCCCGCGTATAATTTTTCGGTTTTCTTCAACCCCCCGGATTTTATTTGGACCCCCGTTTATTAATTATAAGGAAGTCGATTGTTTTTACAAACCCCTCAATTCATTTCCTTTCTTTGTTAGTACTATTTACGCCCGATTTTCATGGCTAACGAGCGTACGGCTGTATATATTTTAGTTTTACACTCTACGACATCCTGTTTTTGTTTTTTCCGTCCTTCTATAATCATTTAAAGCCTTTCTCAAACTCCAACCCCACCGTTTATTTTTACCCCCCGTTTATTACATTAAGGAATTTTTAGACATTTAAGATTGAGACCCCAGGGAACATATCAGGGACTACTGCAATAAATCAACTATTCAGCTTACAAGTTCTTATATCAAATGCATAAGTTTCTATATCTTCTTTGTCAGTAGAAAAGTCTTTTCTTGAAAAGAATAAACACATGCTAGGTAAAAAAGGTGAAATATAATATTATGGGTGCTTTTGTAGAATTTATGAGCACAAAGATATAATAAAGGAGCTAGAAAATACAGACCTTCTACATTCTTCAATTCTGGATGAGTTCAGAGAAAAAAGCACTGAGGCTCAACTTTGCTTTCAGAAAGAATTAATTTTTTGCTGTTTCATGACCTTGGAAATATTTGCATTCTAATTTGCTCAAAACTAGAAAAACTTTTCCTTTAAATACAATATATTTGTAATACATAGGATAATTCAAATGAGGTAGTAACTAAGCCTTTTGCTTAGTGATTGCACTGCATTTGTGCCTTTCAAGAAAAGATGCTTGAGTTGTTAAGCACTTGATTTTATCAAACAATGGATCAACTGATTATATCAATAACACTTGTCATAAAATGGTACCCTCAATTTCTGATCCCAACTTGATATTGATGAGAGGAACCCAATAAGTTACTGAAGACAACTTGTTGTTTGCAGAAGACACTGCCTTTGTCAGTCGGTTAGGATAGCTCAGATGGCTCCTTAATATTGCAAAGCAAAGCATTAGCTGAATTTTATCACTAATACTTGTAATGAGATCGGCCTCTCTATTCCCTGATTGCAATTTGATATTGAGAGAAATGCAATGAGATGTAGAAGACAAGTTTTTTATGCTGATTCCATTTTATGGTGCTTGCTATTTGTACAAGCAATTTGTAAGAACTAAACAATTTATAATCAGGTGACATACCCCCAAACTTCTTCACTGCCAGGGATAGTGTGGGACTCTTTCAACATAACTTAGACACTTTAGTAGATTGCAAACTCTTGATGTTGAATTTGAATGTATTTAACAGGGGTGATTTCTAGGAGGCTCAGGGGTGCAGACCCCCCTTGTTACAGTTTATGTTCATTTTAGTGGGCTCAGCCCCCTAAATTGTTGTTTTTTTCTGCCGCATGGCAATTGAGATATTTCTAATTGTTGATTATGCTATATCAGTATTCAATTTAATTATCATTATGCATCTGAGCCACACCCATATTGTGGGCGTGGTTGCACTTAAAGCCCCCACTTGGTAAAATCTTTAGAAATCACCACTGATAATTAAATACCATTTATTGAGATGCAATTTGCTTTAGCAACTATTACCGAATGGGAGTTTCTCAAAAGTACAACTTCAGTTTTTCTAAAAGCTTGTCATATTTCATGACTGATATTTCAGACTGTCATATTTATAGCACGTGTATTGTAGACGCGCAGATACAATTGCGCTGCGCATGCGCAGGTAATTTAAGCAATTTCCCATGACTAACTTTTATAGCTGCCTTCGCCACTGATCGGGATACATTCGACTGTTTCATAACATTTTTCGACAAGTGTTGCAACATGTTGGAAATTTACTTTCGGCTGCTACTATACCTAATGCTGATTGCATCTATACCTATTTTGTGCAGTAATGAATCGGTTTTCGGTAATAGGACGGTTTTAGAACAGTTGAAATACGCAATTATATAAGCAGGAAATATTGCATCAAAAGGAAGAAATGTTTTGGAACTGAATTCTCATGATTTGAAAGAATTGAATGAAGACTTTATTCTTAGAAATCATGAGCAATCCTTTCCAATACATTACTTCCTTTCGATAAAATATTTACTGCTTGCAAGCCACAAACATTTTCTTCTTGTTTGCAAGAACTGCTACTTTTTCATGCGTGCTTTTCCGCTACAATTCTGGTGTAAAACAGGGCTTTGGTCACATTTATAGCCAAAGTGGAAGGCGTAGCTTTCAGAAAAATTTCTTCCGTCCTCATTATTCCAATGCCCCCTCTTCTTTCAAGGAATTCTAGCTGCCACGCTCATCCTGTTGGCAAAATGTCGGATTACATCCACAGCGGGTATCGCTTCGCAACGGTCTTGAATGTACAATCTGGGAACTAGTTCAATTGCTTGTAGGGATAGCTATGTCAAGTTGGCAGGGCAACAATGTAAACAACACTATATGAATAGATTTGTTTTGAGAACGATTATGAGCTGTTTGATTGAAAGTGTTTACCATGTTACTCTTATTTAACATTGCGAAGTGAGTATTCATTCTATTAACAACTTCTGTGTTTAGGATTGTAAGATGTGGCTCTGTAGCATAAGACAGCCAGTTAGAGGAACACAAAACGAGCTTCTGAAAAGAATTAAAAAGTTCACGTGATACCCAGATTTAGTTTCTTCGACTGCAAAGAAAAGCAAAAACAGATGCTCTTCAAGCAGTCTTGATCCAATTTAAATACCAAATCGGAAGTGAAAGAAGAGGACAGTGCATAACACCAGAAGACAGCATTTTGCATGCTGTAGATAGGGGCAGAGCCAACCATCACAGGCTGAGGGGGGCTTTTGAGTGCCACACCCTAAATTACAACACCAATTAGTAGCCATACCAATTTGAAAATCTTCCTAGAGGTCTCTCAACCCAACCCTTACATTTTCTTATCGAATTAGAAAATTGATCTTATCGAGAAGTGGGGGCAGGATAACTCCCCCCATCCCCCCGTGTTGCTACCATTGGTTGCAGAGCAGAAAGATTATCTGTTGTAAAAGCTTTATCCAAGGAAGCAAACAATTTGCTAAGGCTCAAGCCCGGCCAGCTGTACCATGGCTAGCCATTGCAGGGCAATTGCACATGTCCAGGTAGCGTAAGTAAATTTTGTTAACACAAGCTGGCTCTGGTAATTTTTCTTAATCATTATTCTGAGAATGGTAAGAGAACAGCGCACCTTATCTCAACAAGAAAGTTGCAAAATTGTCAAAGAAAGTCCAGAAAATTGTCTCTACCAATGTTACCCTTGAAGAATCCGGAGTAAATTTAGCTTCAAAAGTGATTAAAAATTAACTCCACTTCTTTCTATTGGCTGTCCTCAATCGACTTTCTCTTTTTCGTAGCAAAAGAATAAAAAAGTGAAATTTCCTCATCTTCTGGCGTGCTTCAATATAGCTGTTCTTGCACATTCTCCATTTCATTTGTGTACAAACAGTTTATATTTGAATAAATATCTGAGTCAATAACTCAAAACGTGCACAGACTATGAAGAAGTGCTCGCTCGTGCGGGAACCTGTTCAACATGTTGAACAATCTGCACAAATAACTCGCGTGAAGAAAATCACAGAATAGGTCACCGCACACTTGAGGAAACAGCTTCCACCATGACTAGTGACACTCAGCTCAGCTGATAGCTCAAATGCGCGCCGGGTATAAACAACGTTTAAAAAAGCCAACAGTATTTCTATACTCAGCACATTTTGTCAAGTGCTTTCCATCGCTCTTCATCTAAAAATCTTAGAATTCATGAATTATAATAGGGTAAATTAATATGACTTTGCTGCCCTACAATAATTTACGCAGCATATGTTTGTTTACAAGAATCAAGTTTATAAGCAACCTAGTATTAGACAGCCTAAAATTTAAGAGACTGTTAGAACTACAAGAAGCGTGCAAGGAAACTTAAGACAAGTTGGGCATTTACAGCCGTTACCTAGTTCAACATATAGCTGAACCAAAACAATGTGAACGTGATATCGCTCTAGATTTTTGCTCGCAATGTTTCACTTTACTTGGAATAGTACTATTAGTTTGCAACGTCAACGTGTGGCTACATTTTTACTGCACTTTGTTCATTGAAGTAGAAAACTTTTGAGAAACCTTTAGAGCTAGAATTTGGCCAAAAACTGTAAAAAAGCAACGCCCCAAATGTACTTCCAGTTAGTCCAAAATGTACTTCCATAGGCCACCCCAATAGCATCCTTCCACTACCTGAAAGTGCTTTTGGGATTCACTTATCGAATCACTCTTTTATTGTGTTATCCTTCCAGTATATTATGAGCTGGCAAAGAGGATGCCAATCACAGTTAAGCACAACTTATGTTGCAGGCCTCGAGTTAAGCAAAGGGGTGAAACTCTATTCACTTATAGGGATTGATGATTAGCTAAAAATGACACTGCATGTGATCACTATTAGGTGGCCCTATCAGGAAACTTATGTAATGTTTGTGATGTGATATCGTATGCCTGTGGCTGTTTTTTTGTACATCGTACAGCATTCTAGGGCACAACATGTGATCACGATGATCGTTTTCTTGCACATCGCACAAAATTCCAGGAATCCTTCTTCCAAAGTTTTTATTCCTTTACGGGCTAGCCCGAGTGTTCTAGACAGTTTTTCCTAGAGCTAAAATACTGTCAACAACCAAAATTGAATATATGAAAACGGCGCAACACCATTTAATAACTTCATTATAAATTTATAAATTTATACTTACACTTCACTTTGCAGCCATAATTTGACTATGTTTCTCAAGGTTTTTCAGTTTGAGCTGTAAGTGCTAAGAGTAGTGATCTCAAGCTTGCTAGCAAAAATTTGCGATGGTTATTTTTTCGGGTACGAAAATATCAAAATTTCAATTTCATGGCCTCAAATGCTTCGATGCATATAAATGTTATAAAACCACTCAATTAATGTTATTTGACTATCTCAGCGTTGAAATTTTGACATTTTCGTAACAGAGAAAATAGCCCTGTCAAACTTTTCCTTGCAGTTAGCTTGATGTTACTATTCTTAGCATACAAAAACTCAGACTAAAACGTTTAGATATTGTGAGGTAGACATTGTCAGATTTTGGCTAAAAAGCAAAGAAGTCTCTTCTATAGTTGGATAAGAAGCAAAACTAAAAATGCTTTTAATTACATTTTATCATTTGCCAATTTGGAGATTATTTTTGACTTTCCAACAAAACCTTGCATAGAAGGGATATTTTGATACTAAAATATAGCCACAATCTTCGAACTTTGCGAAATATCCCTTCAATATGTAAATTCAATATGGCGGATTACCCAAGAAATAAATCAAAATTGGTGAAAGTTTGATTGGCTATAACTTGAAAACAGTAAAAGGTGTTGACCTAAACTGTGAGAATGTTTGCTATTACATCTAATTTAGTAAATTATGTTAAAGTAGTAGAGATTTGAAGACTATGGATAAAACTGTTTTTAATTCTGTCCCTCATTGACAAGCAATGGCTCGTATTCCAGTTATAACGCTACTTTCAGTTTATCTTTTCCACCATTGATACAATATTCATTGTTTTGCTTCAATCTTGCTTTTTTATCATGAAATAAACCATCAAAAAAGATTTTAATGTTTTCCTTTAAATTTCAGGCAAAGTTGTACCTTTTGTATTTAAGGATATCGAGGCTCAGTAAGAGAGTAAGCATGCTTTTGAAAATATGTGTAGATGTGGAGGCTTGGAATAATTGCATACCATTTTTGAAAGTAGCTGTATCTTTTATGGGATTTATGGGATTTAATTGATAATGAGAGAGACAGAAATATAAATTGTAAGTACATTGGAGCATTGAATCTTCATATATTCATTAATAATCAATGTTCATAATATCATAAATCAAACAATTATATTGATTGGTAGTAGAATGTCAGTGTTATCAGACCTGTGGAATAGCATAAAATACTATCGTAGTTAAGAACGTTGTAAACTCCTTTAGATACTAATCCAGATACACTTCTAATAAACAAGAATATGAAGACATTCCTTGACACAGAAAGCTTTTATTTAACTCTACATCGAATGATTGCCCGCGTTTAGCGAAACCCTTTCAAAAAGTCGAATGATAGTGCAGAAACGAACAAGCCTGACGCCTTAAAATGCTTCTTAGGAAAGCGCCTGTTCAATGGGCGTTCTGTTTGGTAATTGAGGTAGGGAGACAATCAATTACACTTATTAGTCCCCTGAACTAAGATTATTGTGCACGAGAAGGTCAGTGCAAGCGCTAACGAAGATGATTAACGGAGCCTGACTAAGCCAATTGTAATGAAACATACGGAAACTTGTGTTGTATAAAACTTGATACTTCAATTCATAGCACTGGTAAAGCTGAATTTTGTAATCTAAGTTTTTTAAAATGTCTAAAGGCAATTATAATGCGCTGAATCCAAAATCGACATTCGTTTTACTCCATCAGCTCTAAATTGTTACATGTCTCGATGTGATTGTTTGCCTTTTCCATTATACCTGAATGGGTATCTTTCCTTTATATGATGCAAAACTTATTATCCGTTTCTTGATACGACCAAAAACTTTTGCATTTATCAAGCGTCCATAACTTCAGTGTATGAGAGCTATTGGCACTCTTTAAAGGAAAGAAGCTCATCTGGTAAGAATTGAGAGAGTTGTGCTCTCATACCTGCACATTAAATTCGGATTGATGAAATAGTTCACCAAAGCGCTGGGTAAGGATGGGATGGTGACTACTCAATTTAATGGTGACAAGTTTTTCCTTGTTTAGCAATGGAAAAGTTGAGAGATGAGGACCGTATACATTCAAAGTTGTAGAACTTGGTGAACAAAGTAGAAATTGAAGATTGGAAGCCTTGTGGTTTCGTTTTGAAGAGCTTCCTTGGCACAAACAAGATTAGAAACTAGGCAAGTTAGTAAGAGAAAAATAAGGGGAGAGATCCATCAATAAAAGTAGTAATAATTCTTCCATACTGATACCCCTTCAGCAATAATTACGTATAGAAACTTCAATACATCAATTAACTACAACAAGAATAACAAAGAAATAAAAGAGGCGTAGATTAGTTTTGATTGCTCATCAATTGTCTTTTCTTGATGGCTTCTAAATAGACTTATCGATGACATTTCTCTTATGTTAATTGGTACATCCCTCCAGGCCCTAATACCAGCATATAAAATAATTTAACTTTTGCTTTAGGAATATGCAAATCTTTATCATTTCTAGCATTGTGACTGGATAAAGATGATCTAAGTTAGAACATATTCCACAGGCATTCAGGACGTAGCTTGTTGGGTCAAGACATAAAAGAATAGGCAGAAGTCCTAACCTGATAGAAAAAAACGGTTGCTATTTTAGGTTCAGTGTTGCAAAACGTGCTTGATCAGCCACTATATATTAGACACGTTCAGCAAAAACTTTTCTGTTATTTAATGTCATAAACCAAGTCAAATATTTTGTGAACCCCTAATTGCTTTAACAGGTTCTGTTCCATTTCTTATTTGTGAATAGAGGAATCAAGAGTTTTTCACCGCTAACTCTAGAGGTATATACTATCTTTGAATGTTTCAAGTACCTAAGATGTAAATGAGTTAGGAGGAAATTAGGGCGATTGCATTATGCTCTATAGTTTGCATATTCCTTGAACAAGTATTTAATTCAACTTCTTAAAATAATCAATATAAATACAAATGTCCAAAAAATAATAGATTGCTGCTAGCTATCCTTTGTGAACTATTTTCTCAACCTCCTTAAATATTTTCTCAGCTATTCTGAGAGCTTCCTCTGCAGTTGCTGCGTCATATTTGTCATGTGGAATGCAAGGATAGCGCCATCGATTGGGATACCTCAAAGCAGCTGAACCTTGTAGAAGTGACTCAATCTGGCGAGCCAAATCAATAAGGGTCGTATTATCTGTTGCTGATGCAATAGTTTTTAGGAAATGGTGGTTGTATTCTGTTGCATCTCTCATATACACTGCTGAGCGAAGAAATTTTTCTGCAGCCTGTTGGAAGAATAGATGAGATAGGAATTGTTGCAGCTATTTCGCGGCGGATCTATTCAAATTCAAATAAATGAATTATCATTAGTAATATATACTTTCAGCAACATGTTCCGCTCTTATTCTGCTTCTCAACCGCATATCTTAGCTACTCGGTCATTGGAACCAAAAGTATGCTGTTTGAGTCGATTTTAGATGACTTTAATAGTATACTATAGATTTTAGCGCTCTTAAAATTTTGCTCCCGTCAGACACAAGCACGTGAACGATGTCCTATACATAGCCAATGAAATCAATAGATTTGCTCCAGGAAGAGCAGATTTACTCTAGGAAGTCTTGGATAGCCAATTATATTTACATTTATCCTGGAGCAAAATGTGTTGTTGTGATTGGTGATTTGTCCTGCTAATGCGACATTGGCGAGTAAGTTGGAGCGTAGGCCTTCGTAGTTTCATAGCATTGAACACCTGGATCAATTATTAGCTAGAAAATAGGAGACTAGTATAGAGGTGAGGTAAAGCATTATGATACTTCGATGATAGGAAAAACATCATACTATATTTTCTTGCAGGGAGCACCTACTCTGGGAAGGACAGAGGGGGCAGCTATCCCCACTGTCTTTCATGGGGGCAGGTAGACAAAAGTGCCCTTTGAAATCACACTCTCTCAGACGGCCGAGCTCGTTATGCTATTTTTCGATAGGACGTCTTTGTACCTATATGCTCTGTTTTGTAAAGGGGCATTTCTCGACACCGTTAATAGTTTGGTTCTAAGCAACATTTCTGGCAACATCCAGACCCCTAAATGTACATGGTATAACAATGGACACAATATGCTTGTATTGCACTTTTGGCTTACTGCAGCAGACCTATGGCGTACAACAGCTTTCAATTCTAGAATGGCTACCACACTTATATAGGGATTTCTGTCAAAATATTTCCCCCTTGACGAGAATCTGAAGGCCAAACTTTACTTCTATGGAGACACATGCATGCAAACAGATGTGCCTTTAGTGAAAGCCCTGCCCCCTTCCCTTGGTAAGCACAGGAACCCCTGAGTACGGGCGTTAGATATCCAGTGATGATTTCAACAAAGTGGCTGCTACTTTACTCGGATACTTATGGACTCAACGATAGAATCGCCCTCTGCATGGAGTAACTTGCAAAGGGGAGCCCTTGGGATCTTCAGACAGTTCTTAGAGCTACCTGACTTGTCATAGTCGATCGCCCTATCCGACAGAAGTCATTCTGCAACGCTACAGGACGATAGTTATCCGATATGGTGTAGATGGGGCCTTTGTTACCACAAAGAAATAAAAAATCGCACGTACCTGGTGACATTTGAAGCATAACCATTCATAGTTTTCTTCAGCCATATCACTCCTTGAAGCTTCCAAATCAAACTTCGCTTGGCGAAACCATCTCCATGCCTCCCCTGGTTGTGGGTTCTTTGAGTCATTTGGGGCTCTCCAATGTCCATTACCCCAAGAGTATCCTTTGCAGCCCATCTGGCAGAAGTTTCTTTTCTTCTGAATAAACACACTGCCCCTTTGAATATATGTTGCGAATACAGTCCCAGAACTCCAGAAACTATCACTGCTATCTCCACGCAGATGGGTCACTACTGTTTGTATGAATTTGAATATTTCGGAAGAAAACTCTTCATTCCTTAGATTTCTTTGAGGATGCCACTGCAACCAGAGACGTTTGACGATTCTCTTAGCATATTCTTCACCCAGCTTAAATGATTCTTCAAGCTCTCTTTTGATACTCTCTTTTACTTCTTCTAGACTACGATGCTCATCGTCATTGCCTTCTTTCAATTTGTCCGGACGATAGAAGCCATAAAGTTCACTTTTATGAACAACCGTTGGCTCTTTCTCACCAATATCTATCTTGTAAAAGTCCATTCGTCCCTGCTCAGTTACACATTCAAGAATTTTTGCGTAAATGTAAACTGGATCACCGTCATCGTCATCTAGCCCTGGGTCTTTGACCTCAAAGGCAACATGATCACCAGCAACAAATTTTGATATGTCGTTGATGAGTAAGCAATGCAATTCTGTTGGAACATACGAACCAGGAGAGTAGAATAAACGATCTAGGGCTTCCAAATCATCTTCATCTCTGCAAATATTTTGTTTATCAAGATAGCCATGCATATCCTTTGGATCTTCCTTTCCCAATAAGGCAGCCACCAGGAGGGACAATTTTGGGTCTTTAAAATGATCTCCAAAAAAGGAAACCAATGCTACAGCTACAGCTGTTTGGGCGTCACTTTTATCAGTCACAGAAGAGCTCATGAAGATCTGTAATCTGTTATCTTGGTTTGTTACAAAGACATCTTTCTCACATTCACTTTGCTCTATTCTAACTCCTTCTGTTCGTAGAATTAGCACAGTCTCCACCGTCTGTTTTGTTGTTACTTCAATTCTTGATAACAGCTCTAATATCTCCTGGGTGTTTACTGTAACACCATCTGAACATCCTTTCTTCTGATGTTTCAAAAGTCGAATCATGCATCCAGCAAATTCGCGAGACTTCATTTTGTTGTAGAGATCTCTGGTAAATCCAAAATTCGGAAGAGTGTCACTATCTGTCATTATTTCATTCACAATTGCACTAAGCCTTTTTGGCTGCAAAGCAGGCGGCAGTTTCTGGATAAATCGAGAAATAGAAGCTTGGGTCAGTTTGCTTTCATTTGAGGAGCTGCGCTCTGTCATGAAGTCTATGTACAATTTTGGCATATTGAGATGCTTCAATCTTTCATTTAGATGTGCATCATCAAAATATACAAGATCCTGTGATGGGTGGAGGCACACTACTGATTTCTGTATTTCAAGGCGACCCGGCAATGGTAGCAAAATGATGTCATCTGGAAATTCACTCTCATCCACTACATCCATGAGTCGGAAAATTACCTTGAGACAGTTATTGGCTTCATTGGGTCCAAGAGGTGTTCCATTGCTACTGGCAAAAAAGCCATCAAGCACTTTTGTCAGTTGGTAGATTGTTGGTTTGTCAGACATCCCCATCTTCTTGAATAAATTCACAAATTTTCCCAGAAACATAGGCAATGAAAAGAGATGCGGAGGAATATCAAAATCTTTTTCCATGGTTACTTTTCTTGCTTTACTAATCATTTCACCATTCACAAGTATCAATGGAATCCTGCACAATACTGAGAATGCATCGTCAGTCTCTATTAGTTGACGTTTGTGAAGAAATTCATAAGCTGTATCGAAAATATCCTCGAATTTTTCGTATTTGGAATATGCTTTCACTCCTTCCGCAACGCTACGCAGCAGGCAGCTTTTTGAGATATTTTCGAGGTTGCTGGCAACAGTATGATATGAGACATCCTTCACAACATGAAGCTCATTGATGGGAAATTCTTTAAAAAGCATATACTTGCAAGCATACGAAGGAAGAATATGCTCTATAGTCCAAGAGAGCATGATGTTCTTTTCACTACGCACTACAGCATCGCGGAAGCATATCAACTCCTCTTCGGTTTTTGCTGGGCATATTCTAGAAAGATCTGTATCCAATGCTTCAACAACTAGAAAAGGAATTAATGAGAGTGAGTCCAAAAAAGCGCCATTTGATTTTAGCTCACTTGATTCTTGCAAATGCTCAATCAACGACTGTGATTTCAGTTTTCTTTCTTTCCTTTCTTGTATTTGAGGAATTCTTTCTGCAAAGCTACAAAACAGGTCAGGAGAAACCTTAGAGACAAGATCAAGGATCCTCAAGAAACCCAACCAATTTGAATCTTGGTATTCCACTGAAGGAAAGTTATCTTTAGTTAACATGTCAGTAAACAGCTTTATATCTGGGTCATAAAGCTCCCTCACATATGCAAGCGCTCCGTTTTTCTCGATGGTCTTTGTATTCTTGAGCTTCTCCAACAGATCATCACCTAGATTGTCCCAAATTGTGTATTTAAATTTCAAATGAGAGAGATGGGCGAATCGTTCTTTTCGTTGAAGCTCGCCAAAATGCTCCAAAATTAGGTTGCAGTACACTTTAGCATCGTCCTGAGCTTTTGCAACAATTTTTTTGTAGAAGTCAGTCAAGTTAAAATGTTTTTTTAACAGAAGTACATTGTATCTATCTTGCAAAATTGATATTCCATCTACTGGCATATCATCAGAAATTATATAGCATTCAACAGCTGAGGATATCGTCTTCAATTCTCCTGACACATCTTCCCACAGTGGCAGATTCCTTAATGACTTTTGCCTTATGCCATCAATGTCTTTTGCCTTCCTTGAAAAATATCTAAGCAAGTCAAGTGCAACATCTGTTGATAATCCGGGAAAGCCATACTTCTCTCTCTGGCATTCAACAGTCAAAGCATCTATGAAAGCATTCAAATCTCCAGTATTTGTAGCCATCTCGGTTAGCATTTCAGTATTTGTAGCCATGTCGGTTAGCATTCTTGAGTTATCAATCAACCAGCTCTCAAAATAATCTACAAACAATGACGATGGAACTGGAAGGCCAAGCTCATCTATTATATGACTCATCTCTGCTCCAGCATCAACTGCGTGTGATGCCTGATTGATACGCACCAAACTGTATTGCTTTGAAGGGATTTTCCCTGTAATGTGTCTCTCTACAGGAAACAAGCACCATCCTGAAATTGGGTCCAAAAATTTCATTGGCACTAATCCCATCTGCATTGGAGTCCTGCATGTAACTTTAGACTGCAAAGGTTGCTGCTCCCTTATCTTCATGACTCGTTCAGATTCTTCCATAATATGATGTTGTTTCCACTCCTTAAATTGCTTTCGAAGAAAAGTCCATGCAGAGCGTAGCCAATGTTCTTCTGGTAGCTTTCTATTTAGAAGTTTGACGTCAGCTATTACAATTTCATCATTCCTCTTAAAGACGCTATTTAATTCTTCATCCAGTAATTTAGAGAAATCAGAAAGCATAAACTTACGTAGTGCACCAGATGTCTTGCCTTGAAATTTGGAGAGCGATGATCTTAGCTTTGGATGCAATGACATATCCTTTTTCTTTGGAAATAAAATTGATATCTCATCATAATATACATGTTTTGCATCATCAAACCGTCTCAGCATTCCATCCTCAGTGACGAGAAGAGGAAGCCCATTTAGTGAAAAGTTTTCATCCTTTGTACAGTATTGAAGCAATGCCTTTACCGTCATTATAATACGAAAAGCAGTGTATCTTAGTTCTAGCTGCTCTTGGCCCTCCAGTATTATTTCTGCATTGTTTTTTAAAACCTTGTTAACGACTTCTGGTGTAAGCTTCTTTAATGCAACATCTGACTCACTGAAAGTTTGGACAATATCTGCTGGAATGTTGTAGATTTTTACGCCAATATTTGTAAGAGCAATACACATATTTGCTGAATTTTCTCTGATAAAGTCTTTTTCACTATAAAAGTCAATGTAATAAAACTGATTTGTTTCTGCATCTGATGGAACAAATTCCAATCTAAGGGTATCTATAACAGGCTTCAAAACTGGCATCACATTTACTTCCTCATTGGCAATCCTTTTGTAAAACATCTTTATCAGGTCAGCATCGTACTCATGAGATCTTTCATTTTCTCTTAGTTTTGGAAAGTTTCTGAAGTATGCCTCAATTTGTTCAGGATGAACACAATCAATCTTAAATACGTCTTGCAAAAGTTCAGTTGGGTCTGTATTTCGAAACACAATATTTCTTTCATTGGCTAATGTTCTAAGCAACTGAACATAGCATGGAACAATACAATGCTCTATGATGTAATAGTTCCATGTCTTTTGGAAACTATTTTCACTCGTATACCAAAGTCGTCTTCTTGATTCATAATCAAGAATGAATTTACCATTTATGTGCAATGGCAAACTGCTTGAAACAACAAGTGGCAGCAAGCAATAAACTTTTCCATTGGCAAGACTTCCATCTATCTTATGCGCTATACCACCTACTGGAATCAATGAAAGGTTTCCATTCTTGTACTGGTCGTCGAGAGATTGCGGTAAATCTTTGGGATTAATTGATGCACATTTCTGAATGATTTTCCATTTACTAGCATTGCCTATTCTCTTTTCATCAGTAGTTCTAAGGGTAAGCTCACACTGAATAGGTTGATAACTTTCATTTTGTTTAGAGCGGTCTTTTATACTTGAGCTCAGTGACTTGTAATCTTCATTGAATAAAGACAGAGCCTTCTTATTGTCATTTGTCATATCAGCATGTACTGAGAATACGCGATGTGGTCTTTGTGAAGGAGCTTTTTCGTCAATGATATATATTTCAACAGACGTAACATTTCTAAGGAAAACAATAGCTTCAGGTCCTTTATCTTTAAAACTTTTGAACATTTCCAAAATCTCTTCTGTCGTTGTGGCTCTTTGTTTGATGGATGAGTTCAACACATGGGACGCTGATCGTAGAGGCAAACGAAGGATGGCAGACTTTTCGTTTGTTAAAAACTGTGGGAGAAACGTATTGTATATATCCGGGAAGGTGTTTTTCAAATAAGTACGACCATTTTCAAACATCCTTCCTGGCTCTTCCAATGAGCATTCCTCTAAAAAGCGAGCGTGTGGATCAAAAATGCAAAGAACACTGCCATCTTCAACCTCTGTTAATAGACACGGTGCATCAGTTACATGGTAAACCACGTTGAACCCTATACCATATTGTCCTGTCTTCTGACAATCGTCAGATTTACTACCCTCACCAAGATTCTGTATGCCTTTTATATCTTGATGAGTAAATGGTGCATCATTGAATACCAACAGTGCAGGACCCTGAAGTGGTTTCCATGCATCACCAAACACTTTTTCATCAGGGTGCTGTCTTGTGTCCAAAATGAACTTCACTTCACTCGCACCTGCATCATCAGCATTCTGTAAAAGTTCATATAGTACTTGTATCTGAGATGGGTAGGCTTCCAAAATTCTTTTTAATCTAACGGTTAGCTTTTCATGTTGTCCGAAAGGTAATCCTCGTGACTGTGAAGCAATTGAATGTGATCTTTCTGTCTTTGCTCCAAGTGAAAGAGCAAGTTCTGGGGGTATATCCCTATGCAAGTACCTTTTACTAGGATTATCTTTCATCCATACGCTTTCTTTAACGACTACCAATTCTTTTTGTCGTAGTATCTTATCTTTATCTGGCAGAAAAATGTCTTTAGGGCTTTGTACAGCATCTCTCTTAATCGATTCAAGTAAATCTCTTACTGTCTTTAGTTGTGAGTCAGTTAGAGGATTGCCTTGTGTATCGCTCTTCATAGCAATAAGTGCACGGTGAAAATCTTCCATACAAAAGTTCTTCTTAACACCTAGTGCACTCATGAGTGGACGGTAACTCATTGCAAATCTATTTTGAAGCTTGTATAAGTAGGGTTTTGCATTAAAACTTAGGTGAAATGCGACCTGCTCTGCCTTTACCAATGTGTTTTCATTTACTAATATAACAGGTCTACCTTTGAATCCTTCCTTTATCTCTTCCTCCAGCGAGGAGTCTTCTGAAAGAAGACGCTTCGATAGTGTTTGATATATCATGTCGAATATTTCTAGTAACCGTTTTGGCAACTCAGTTCCTTTCCTTCCATTGATGCACTTTGAGATATGCTCGACCTGTTGAATGATGTCATGAACTGTGAGCTTCGTTCTCACACCAAGCAGTCTTTCTATATCATAACTTATCCTGCCAGTGATGGCATCGTCAATGATTAATTTGTGGCAACCAATCATGTTCTCATATCGACTAGGATACAATTCACTGGCTGATGCAAATTGCTTTGCTGACTTTTTCCCTTCCCAATCAAGTAATTGCCAGTTTAGTGGTTTCGCTTTCACTGGCAAAAATTCTATGGTTTTCCAATTAAGGTCAGGAATATCATTTCTGTATTGTGAAATTCTCTCTTGCATTATTTGAAGTATCCTCTGTACCCTTGCTTCTGCTTGTCTAGGTTTAGAGGCACCCAATTCCTTACTTGTCTTCGCTCGATGCATCAAAAGTTCCCAGGATATAGCATCTGATAACATTCCCAAATCCATCAGACTCCCATAACAATCTTTAAGTTCTTCTACTGGGAATACCTCTTCATCAACTTCAAAGAGATAAGCAGCCTTACTCATTGGCTTAACCAGATCTGATGGCTTTTTCAGGCAACCATTCGGTCGTGTTGGAATGCATTCACATTCTATTATTGAATTACTGACCAATGAATCATAACTATAGTTATGGATTGCAAAGACCAAAATAATTTCTCTAATTTGACTTGGCATTTCTTTGACATTTGGCATAAAGACATGGGAAAAAAATCTTGGAAAAGATAGCACAACAATTGAAAGTTCATTCTTGAAGCCAGCTGCTTCAAGAGTGGAAAGGAGTTCCTGTGGTAGATGTGCTACAACTTTCTCCTTATAAAATGAATAGATCACCTTCTCCATTGCCTCTTCAATGGCTTCCCCATTTATCTTATATTTGATAGAGCCGTCAATAGTCATTATCTGTGTCCAATCTAGCCATTCATTTCTTGTTTTGGGTTTTGGAAAAATGCGCTCCTTTTCATGGATAATGCTATGGTAGAAGCTTCTAATCATCTCTTGATTGTAACTACACACCTTTGAATCAACAATATCCTTTTGGGGCCAAAGACTATACCAGGTTGCTTCATCTTCCAAATCAATGAAGTTTGTCAGATCTTTCAATAGCCCAATGTAAGCGGATGAAACAGGTCCAGACATCAGCTGTCGATTCCAAATTGTCTCCAGTGTTTCGTGCATTTTATCATCTTCACTCCTCTCTAGAAATGACTTTCTATCCTTTGAGAGAGCAAAAGTACTGTTTATATGAACATTCAACCCATTTGGAATTGGAAGTGGAAGGAAACAGTAGAAATGTCCTGAATTGCTTGGCTGAAGTTGCAATAGCTTATAGGTTTTGCTATCTTCATTCTTTTCAATACAAACTGCAACGGAGGCAACAGGGTTCAGTTGTGGACTCTTCAAAGCCATATTCATGCACTCCTTATCATCAATGGATGAATTAAGAGCCCATATTTCATTGTCATACTTGCTCTCTGCTTCAAAAAAATTTTTCGAGCCTTCCTTGACAATGGTGACAATATCAACTATATGCCGAAGGCTTTTCACAAAGTCCTGCCTACGATTTTGCATTTTGCTTTCCACCGCAAGGGATGATTGCTTCATAATGTCAAATGATTCACAGACGTTTGTTTTCAGATGCTTATTCTCGATGTTGGGATAAAACATCTTCTTTGACACAAGAAGTATATGACTAGTGTTTTCTGCATTTTTGGTGTCCTCTTCAAGATGAAAGAACTCAACTGTATGGACATTCTGTGTAAACATCAGTATTCTGCTAGCTTCATCGAAGAACTTCTTTACAAGTGCCTTCATTTCATCTTTGCTATAAAACAGCTTTTTAATTTCACTCATCTGAGTCTGCTTTTCTGTTCGTAAAGGAAATCTGAATAATGTTCCTTCAAACATTTTATAGCCATCTGATAAGCTCGCATCCATTCCAAATACTCCATCATAAATATGGATTTGATCTTCAAATCTTCGCAGATGATTTCTTCTAGGACCGAGGGGAATCCTTACACCCGGCTTTGATTTGTTCTTGATTGCATGGCCTAAGTGTGTTGCATGAGGATCCAATATAACTAATTGGTTATCACTAATGAAACTTGGTACATCAGTTATGTTGTAAACAGCATTGAAACCAAGACCAAACTTTCCGATTTTGTCTCTTTTATCCTCTTTGGTTGCGCCACTAAGCTTGACAATATTTTCAAAGTCCTCTTTACTGAATTTCGCATCATTGTAAGCCCACAGGGCAGGCCCTTGGACATCTTTCATGCCAGGATCTATCAAATATCTTTGCTTGTCTTTATTTAACCTTTCGTCATACAAAAACTTGACTTCTACAGCACCAGCGTCATCTGCATTTTGAATGATTTCTTTTACAATTGCCAATCCATCACCGTAGTCTGCAAGGATTCTGTTTATTCTTCTGGTCAGTGGTTCATGCTGGCCATATTCCTCAAACATACCTAAGTCCTCTGCTCCAATGAGTCTGCTAGTAAGGCTTCTTATGCGTAAAGCTTTGGCAATATCCTCTGTGATACATTCATGAAGGAATAGCAAATCTTCCTCTCCTTCTGACGTATCACAGAATTCTTCCTCACAATTGAATCCACCAAGCGAACTGTAGACAGTCTGACTAGAAATTTTAAGCATTAATTCCGTGTCTTCACAGCGAATTGGCACAAGAATTCGATTTAAATCATCATCAGATAGTGTCATATGTCCCAAATCCTTAAGAATTTCTATACACATTTTTCTGTCTCGATCAACGTCCTTCCTACTTCCTGTTTGATACTCATGCTCTTGTTTTGTAGCCTCTAGGACATTAATCAATGTTTCTTTATCAATGTTGGGAACTGAGCCACAGCTTGCTAGAAGTGAGTTTATCTCTGACAGTTCTTGTGGTAAATTATAAACGTATGGTCGTATATCAAGTTCGTACTCTTTAAGGACGACTTGCTGTGGCTTTACAAAGCAGTCGTCACACCATACCCAATTCATGGACTTCAAAAATGCTACCTGATCATCAGTAAGTTCATCGTACTTAGCTTGGAGATAGCAATAGATTTTATTAAGAACAATAATCAGCTCGTGTCTATATTTCCTATCGTAATTATCAATAATATGAATGAGATGCTTAATGACGTATTGATGATTAAGCTGGCTTCTCTTCATTATAAGCCTAATGGCTTTGAAATGTTCGATATCACTTGGAATTACAGCTCTCTCACTTCCAACTAAGTTCGATTTCTCTTTCGTTACCATTTCAGCAAGTTTGCCAAAGTTGCACTTTCCATTCTCTCCATACCAAGTCAAGCAATTGGGATATACATCCGGTCTTTTTTCATTGATTGGAATCCAGGCGGTATCTTTTATTTTGTTCATCAAAGATTCATTTCGCAATAAATCCTGGTCCTGGTAGAGTTCTAGATGCTCCAAGATGCATCTAGCCTTTTTGTACTTATCCACGTCTCCATCTTTCAATTCACAAATCTTTTCCAAGCAACTTTTGATATCATCTGCTGAAACATCAGATTCATTCTTTAGTTTGAGTACTTCTACATTCTGGCCAATTTTAGGAAATCGACCTTTTTCTCCCACAAACAGACCCTTCAATCCCTCACAGCGACGAAACAATTCAGTTGGCTTGTAAAGCTTTCCATCATCTGATTGCACGAACTGAACAAAACTGAGAGCATTGATAACTGCTTGCCATTGTTGCTTATCATTACTAGCAGCAATGCTATCAAGGATGTAGTTGATCATTGACTGATTACTCATATTTGATACTTTTGATTTGTGGATTTCTGGCAGTAATATTTCTTCAATAAACTCTCTTTTACTTAATTGTCTTCCTCCAAGCTTTTCTATGAATGATACTTGCACTCCATGTTGAATCTTGAGTAGCATTCGTTGAGGCATCACATCTGGCAGTTCTCTCGGTGCTATTAATTGGCATTCATCAACTGAAACAAGTCGTGTATCATTGGTGATTTCAATAAATGGCAATGACCTGAGCAATGGATACATGTTTCCCCTTACAGTACAATTTGATATTCTACGCAAAAACTCTAACTTCCCTGCATTGTTGTTGATGGTGGAGAACTTCCTAGTTATTTCTTTCTTCCCCAATTCTGATGCAAGGTTTGATAGCAATTGAATAAGATTTTCATCCAGGTACTCATACATATATTTGTATTTGAAAGCAGAGCTATTCTGAAGAACATAGCTCGGTAATTCCTTGATAATAGTGCATCCTAACTGTCTAAAGAGAGAAATGACATCATCATCTTCATCCTTATCAGAGAAGATTAAAATAGATTCTCTTTGCAGAACAGCAATTTGCATGATATTGTTTCCTGAAGGAATTGGGATCAATGGTAATCCTTGAAAATCTTCCAAATTACCATATTTGTTGATATGGCCCCATATCAATTGAAACCACGAAGGTGTAAGAGTGCGTATCTCTTTGCCAGAGAATATCTTCTTTGATTCATTCACATTGACATGGACCTGTTTAAGAACAGTGGCTATGTTTCTTTCGTTCAGCATTCTAACCTGGCAAATACCTGTAAAGAACACGTTAATGAAGACTTTCTGGAATTTACACAAGCATCTTTACACACTTTACCATGAAAGAGAAAGGACAATATTGTACAAAAGCTTTGAGCAGTGTTTCAAGGTTAAGCATAATTATGCCTGGTTCTCACATATCCTAAGAATGATAAAAACAGGGAATTTTTTAGATCCCCGATCTGAGTTATAGTTATAATATTTTGCGATGGCATGGTTCAGATATGTCAGAAGAATCATAAATATTGAGGACTGTTGGGAAAATATCAGTAAAATAGAGGCGCATCTGATTCTCATATGCCATGGAACTGGGATTACCTGGAATGGGAATGCTTATTCTTGCACGTTTGGATGTATCGGTAGAGCCGGGGGTTGGTATTTTTCTGACCTTTATAGCATATGAGAGCCAAAGAATGGCTTAGAAGTACTGCATAAATTCTTATATGATTGTCCTTCTGGACCCCCTTTCTTTGGCATCCTTCAATTTTTCTTCAAGCCTTTTCCATATTGCTATCTCACTAAAAACTTTTGCTTAATACTTATGAAATTTTACACTTTTTGAAACTCTTTACTTATTTGATGGAAGGTTGCATCTAAGGTAATGGCATACCCCCTTAGTCAAAATACTGAAATATATGTGCTATTGGCACTTGAACATTACAGCAACTATCATCTCTGTCTCCACTATTTTCTCAAAAACATCAAAGGATGGAATATTAATGCTCAGAGTGTTTGTATCACATAAAGCTTGGTGACGATTTCTCATTGAAGTCAATTCAATAATTAGTATTAAAAGCATAATGCTGATAACAATGATTAGAAATAAAGGTAAAATGGAGGAAAGGTATTGCAATGGTCAGAAGCTAGCAAGGAAATATAACAAATATATTTCTATTGTTCTACAAGACTGCTTCTAATAATATTTACGTTTTTGATAATTGTTTCCCATTCTGCAAATTTCACAACAATTAGTTATTGATTAACTTCAACAATCTTGATTATTGTTGCACATCTTCCAAATCCAACTGTTTTTGACTAATTTTGAGTTTGAGATGCCTTCTAGAAAATTTGGCTTACTATTCGTGAATTCTAAGATCGAATACTCCTTTTAGTAGTTCTGTTGGTAGTAAGATTCGAGCCTACATCTTCGTGGGTCTCTGTCAAACTGCCATCACATAACGAGCAGTGAAATACTGCAGGATCAATGTACTCAAGGTGTTCAATACAATGTCATTAATGTTGCAAAATAAAATATAAACCAAGATGATGAAGTTTCAATGATGGCATTCATATCAGTTGCACCAACTTGTGTGATGCAAATATTATAGAAACATAGTTATTCATACCAGAATGCGCTACACCAAGAGTAGCCAGCTAGTGAGAGATGTAGAACCATATTTTTTTACTGTCACACAAAGAGAGATGTCATACACATGAACAAATATAGAGATCACCCCAGCCTTTCACCTCAAGAACAGACACCTTATTGGACTCAAGCGAACAAACAATTCATCAATATGAATGCAAGAAACCAGGCAAGGAGCTACGGGTTAGCCACCAATGCACTACTTGAATAATTCAGGCACTTCTGAGATGTGTGTGTGT
>WIPJ01014868.1:0-16498 GCA_018155075.1 Cassiopea andromeda | reverse complement strand
AATTCCGAATGTGTATAGTGAGTATTACTACAATCAGTTTTATTCCAGAATCTATTGTCCCGATGAAGACCCCCGTCTTTATGTAATGGAGTTAAAAAATCTACTTCGTAAGGCGGATTCAGAACTTGATACTACTGCTCAAGATGCCCTGGTTCTTAGGCAATTTCTCACTTGCCTCAAGGCGGATTTGAAACTCACGTTGTTGCAAAACAACCCAACGCCCACTTTACAAGACCTTATGGATTTTCTTTTACGCAAGCGTGTCCTGCAGCAGCTCTCTGGACGTGTCGCCATGGAAACGCCCTCAACACCCAAGGAAGTCTCATTATCTCGCACAGTTGCTGATTTGCGTATCTCTGTGGCAAACCTTTCGAAAGATCAAAGCTTGCTTCGTGAGTCCATCTCCGCCATTTCAGCCCATGCGACCCAATCATTGCCTGCTAGCGTAGAAAGACGTTGTGGTAATTGTAATGCAAAAGCACACACATGTGTTTCATGCCCTTGGCCAACGATGTGTTCTAATTGCATGACTTGGGACCATCTCCAAAATGACTGCCCTCGAACATTTTTTCATAGAGGTGAAATCCACTCTAATTCTTTTCATAATTTTCGAGGGGGCCTGTTCCCGTGAGATCTGCTCCGGTGAATGTTAACAACGACGAATGTCCACACATTTTTGCTTTTAAAAATGTGAATGAATGCGGAGCGCCTCTCTCTTCCTTCCCCCAACAGCCTTTAGTACTTTGTAAAGTAAATGGTGTTTTAGTTCGAGCGTTAATTGACACGGGATCAATGAAATCTTTTATTAGCTCGCGCGTTTATGCAGAGCTTAGGCCCAGGCCGCCTATTGATGTATTTGCCGGCAATAGTTGTGTATCAATAACAGGACAGCCTTTAAGTGTCGAAGGGGTAGTGCATGCGAGTTTAGAGTTATCTTGTGGTGAGGGGGTTAGTTATGCAGGCACCTTTTTAGTTTGCTCGAATTTACTACCATCACTGGAGTGTATCCTTGGTTGGGACTTTTTAATAAGAAATGGGTTGAGTATCATAGTCAACGGGAGTAGTTATTTTCTAATGGGATCCCACGGTAATGCACCACTCACCCCTTGTACGTCGCCGGCAAAGGACTGTCCCACCCACCTTTTCCCGGTGGTTAAAAGGGGGGCCTCCCCTATCATACTGACTCAATCTCCTTCAAGAGGGCCCGTTCCAGTAACACTGTCTGCTAATGTTCTTATCCCCAGTAGGGTAGAAATAATTCTCCCTTGTTCAGTCCCTCAGAGCGTGTTTGGGTTGGCTGGCATGATAACTCCAAAGCCCATCGCTAATTTACCCCCGTCATTACAAGTCGCATATACCATCTGCAATGCTGAACAAGGGGGTAAAGGCATTCCAGTTAGAATAATGAATGCATCAAACACCACTATTGAAATGTTTTCAGGTCATAAAATAGCTGAGTTTTGCCCAATGATTGAATCCCCACAGTGTCCTTCTACTGGGGTTAATTATGTAGCTAGTACTGCAAGGTACCCATCAGTTCAAGACGAACTAGCAGCAGCCATAAGCGACTCTTTGCCTGTTGCCGATAGGAGAACATTAGATACTTTAATGCAGTATACTGATGTGTTCCAACCCGATTTAGGTGAGACAGATGTGATACAGCATAGGATTAATACGGGTACTTCTCCACCTATTCGTCAATACCCCAGACGTTTAACTTATGCTTATAGAGAAGAAACAAGAAAACAAATAGCAGAAATGTTAGATCAGGGGGTTATTACACCAAGCCACAGCCCTTGGGCGTCTCCTATCGTGCTGGTGAGGAAGGATGGCACTTTTCGGTTCTGCATCGATTACCGCAAACTAAACAGTGTTACTATCCGAGATGCCCACCCCTTACCCAGGATAGACGATTTACTAGAGGCTCTGAATGGCTCTTCGATATTCAGTACCCTTGACCTTCGCCAGGGTTATTGGCAGATAAGAATGCACCCAGATGATAAGGAAAAAACGGCTTTTGCTACCCCGGATGGGTTATATGAATTTGATAGGCTTCCATTTGGGTTGTCTGGGGCTCCGGCCACATTCGATAGAGCCCTTGAAATAATATTGTCCGACCTACAGTATGACATTTGTTTATGTTATTTTGACGATATTATAATACCATCTACAACTATAAAAGAACACTGCCAAAAATTACGATTAGTCCTAGATCGCTTCCGTACTCACAATTTACGTGTGAAAGCTTCTAAATGCCATTTTGGTGCCAAAAATGTTCGCTATTTAGGGCATGTAGTGTCAGCTGAGGGAGTTCATACCGACCCTGCAAAAATTGAATCTGTCAAAAGAATTGCAACCCCTCAAAATGTTGCACAAGTAAGATCTTTTCTAGGCCTCGCTGGGTATTATCGTAAGTTTATTCATAACTTTGCTACTCTTACTTACCCCTTAGTAGAACTCACAAAAAAGGGTAAGCCATTTTGTTGGACGAAAGTACATGATACTGCATTTTCCACATTGAAAGCAAACCTGTGTTCTACTCCTGTCCTTGCCTTTCCTGTTCGTGATAGGCAGTTTGTTTTACAAACAGATGCATCTGATGTTGGGCTGGGTGCTATCCTTACGCAAATTGATGGGAAAGGAAATGAAAGGGTAGTTTCTTATGCTAGCACAACTCTTTCTGATAGTGAGAAAAACTATTCGGCTACTGAGAAGGAGTTGCTTGCCGTTGTTGTTGCAGTGGAATATTTTCGGGTATATCTCTTAGGTCGCAAATTCCTATTGTTTACGGACCATAATGCACTGAGGTGGCTACATTCTACAGAACCTAAAGGGAGAAGGGCCCGATGGATAATGGATTTACAGGAATATGAATTTGAAGTGCAACACAGACCCGGTACACAAAGCTGTAACGCAGATGCCCTTTCTCGTCTACCTCAGGAAAATTCCATCCATACAGTTTTGTCTAGTAAGGTCAACAAAGGTCCAGCTCGCCCTACAGCTTTGGCATGTTTAACAATACTTACACCTGAAACAAATCTTCAACAGATCCTAACATTGCAAAGGTCATTGAAATTAAAGCTTCAGGATTCCCAAAGCCTCCCTACTTTGTATGGGCTACTAATAAGCACCTCTCTGCCTTCTGGAGCTGCTGGGACAACCTTTTTATTATTGATGGCATATTGGTCAAATCACCTCAAAATCCTAGGAATGTCCCTAATTATGCGGTGGTAGTGCCAGAGAAACTGGTGCATCAGGTTGTGTCAGGGCTTCATTGTAGCTCATTTGGTGGACACCTCGGCATAAGTAAAACTATATCCAGAGCTAAGGGCAGATTCTATTGGCCCCAAATGAGACGATGTATCCGCACATTTGTCCAGGCATGCCGGGTATGTGGTGAAGTAAAAGTATCCACCAGTACAACAAAGGCCCCATTGCGTCCCATTAATGTTAGTGAGCCATTTGTATTCTGGGCGATGGATTACATGGGGCCCTTACCAGAAACATCTAGAGGTAACAAACACGTGCTTGTTGTTATGGACCATTTCACAAAATTGTGCGAGGCCTTTCCCACCCAAGACCAGAAAGCGAGAACGGTAGCAAACATTTTAGTTTTCAAAATCTTTTCGAGGTTTGAGCCGCCAATGGCCATCCATTCTGACCAGGGATCCAATTTTGAGAGTAACCTCATTCACGAAGTTTGTAAGATCATGGGTATTCATAAATCACGTACAACAGCATACCACCCCCAAGGTGATGGTCTTGTAGAGCGCCAAAATCGTACTCTACAAGACATTCTTTCTTCTTTTGTTTCCCAACATAAGGATGATTGGGACTTGTGGCATACAACACTAGCCCCCAAGAATCTACAGGATTTTCCCCTTTTGAACTGGTCTTTGGGCATCAAGCTCGGCTTCCAATTGAACAAACTATGGGTCTTCCATTAAAGAACCCATCCTTGCAATCTGAGTATGCTACAGATTTAAGGAAAGCACTTAGTAGTGTTCAAAGGGCTGCAGAGGAACACCTCAGTAAGGTACGGCGACTCCAGCAATTTCAGTATGATTCTCAAAGCCGCAGAGATTGGGTACCATTTGTAGAGGGGCAATGGGTGTGGCTACGCCGCCCAAAGCATTGGAAATTTGGGAAAAGGTGGAGGGGTCCATGCAAAGTCCTTTTACAGCGTGGAGTGAATTATCAGGTCAAAGACAAATCTGGGAAGATCCTCAATGTTCACCACAACCAACTGAAACTCTGCACTTTTCCTCAAGATGGGGCTAGGCCTACCTGTCCTGTCCCTGAGACAGGAGAGATAGAGATCGTAGCTGGGCCCCCTTTGGGTGATGGGAATCCTGGTTGCGCAAATCACGAGGCTCAGAACCCCCAAAGATTTGTGCGTCCACCCAACTTACGACAAAACATCAGGCCCCCCATGCGCTATGGCGATTTGGTTAGTCACTGACTAAAGCACCATTTGCTAAGGAGGGGGATGATTTGTAACGTGTCAATGATTGATGTACACCCTAGGGGTCTTTGACATAACAATACGATTATGCTGTAAGCCTAGGCAGTATTACGGAAGCAATAGAAAGCATAGTACTCTTAGGATCATGGCGCTCATTTATTGAATATATTTCTGCCTCCAACATATTACAATCTGACAAAACAGATATGAAAAACCTTTTTACATTTCTGTTTATTGTTGAATAAGACAGGGAAATCTCTATGAATGTGAAGAAATTCATTCACAATCATAAATTCCAAAAACCTGGCAATGATGCAATGATGAATACAAAAGAGGTACATTTCACGAATATGAAGAGGCATCAGCTGAGATAGGGTGTAATGTACTGAACCACCAAATTCAAAAAATTCAGGAGTACATCTATTCCTTCTCTGACTACAGACCAATCATACATAATGCTTGTCCTACATGCCAAAAGGGCGTTTTCCGACATCTAGAAAGTATGAGCTCAAACACTTTTTCGCTCACTCCGCTCGTGCATTCGATGCCTCCTTCTTCTATACAGAATACTCTTACCTTAAGGCCTTTAAAATTGTTCATGCAGTTAAAAGAACAGTTGTATTTAACGCCAATTTGGTTATTTTCATTTGTTTTCTGTTACACCACATGCTGTTGGCCATCCCTCCCAGAAAGAACCAGCCGCTGCCACTCCTCGAACCATTTGGTACTCTTTATAACTTCAACTGCCTGCACCCCCTCCCCAATATTCATATCTAAGTCCGTCCCTGCATGAGATGAGCTGTTTTGCTTCTAGCAATGGCGTTCAGCCCTTGAAGATTAATGATGAAAATGAATACATTCTTTTCTGCAAAAGGGAATTTTCCGACGTTCTAAAGGGCGCTACCTTTAGCAAAAAGGAAAATACGTTTCCATTTATTGCGATAAGTACTTTTAACTTAAAATCATCAAGTTTTCAGCTGGATTTCTTCATCTGTGCTCTCTCAGTGCAGCAGGTTATATTATTTTTGTTTGGTACCTTCTCATTAGGATTAGGGAAAATATGATCTCTTTGCACCCTAGGTCAGGGAAGGAAGTATCAGTTTTTACCCAGGAAGTCAGGGAAAGTCTGAGAATTATATTCTTGTGTGTGTGGAGTGGCAAGCAGCCTGGATTCCCTACAACGGAAACAGAATTTAGAGTATCTATAAATCCATGCGACAAAGCAAAAAAATTACCCTTTACCTACGCTTTAGATAAAATATACAGAGATATAAAATAAAAAATTTTCTATAGAGGCTTGGCTACAATTATATTGAAAGAGGTGTTATAAAGCACATTAGAGCATCCCACAACTGATGTTTTTTTGCATGCAAGAACCAGCACATCTTGACGCTATACAGCAGTAATACCATTTGAAATAAGTAAAATTTAATGTATTAATAAGAGCTTTTTCATGTGTTAGGCTTATTGACAATGTATACATGTAGGAGTGCTTAATCTAAGAAGCTTCTTCCAAGAGGACTATATTATGATTGAAAGAAGAAGTTAAATAGACTTCAACAGGACATGTTACCATTCTAAAGGAAAAGAACAATGGTGTAACAGAGGAGTAGTGCATGTGGCGCGGCCCCGCTTGCTGTGACCTGACGGGGGCTCTGCCCCCAAAGCTCGGTAATTTTTTCGAAGTAGCACAGAAGAATAATACATTTTTATGACAGAAGATTTCTTTAGACACAAGAGTTGTCGCAAAATTACTATTTGACAACAACATTAAAATATTAAAAAATGTCTTGTTTACAGGACAATTTTTTCAGTTTCTTATATATCTAAACAGACCAGCATATAAGTTTCTTAAAAGATTGCATGGAAGAAAAGATCCCCTCCCCCCAGTTGTAACTTTACTTCTACACTACTAGAATATGACTAAGCTACAATGTATAGCAAAGGAAGTGGAATACCTTTAACGTTTAAATAAGTCTTACGTACTACGCAGGTAGATGTTTAAAATGCACGTAAAAGATAAGGAGATTACCGTAAGGACTAGGATCTTCCTGCTTCCATAAAATGTGTATACAGCTTTCCGTCTAGATATATGGAAACAGCTGCATGGCTATTGCAGTATGTACTAGTGGACAACACTGTTCAATAACAGTATTTAAATACGAATTTTCAGTACAAATGATTTTCAGTATACACTTCACCCAGAAAGTCTGTCACCAGGCCCGTCGAGAGCCAGCTCGGGCCCTGGGGCTATAAACAGCACGGGCCCCAGTGTAGGAGTAGCAGCACATGGACATGAGGGGGCTACAACAAACGCAAATCTATTCAAAACTCTTATAAAACATTGGTATTCCATAATGCAATCTTCAAATTGCTCCATGTTAATGTACATTAGTGCTCACAATATTGTTAAACTAACAGCGATACAATCACTTTTTGACAAGTAAGTCATATAGCAATATCTGTGTCCCCAGGACCTTTAGTCATATCTGAAACGGAAGAAACAGGCCCTGCCCTGAGGAAGATATTGATGAGACAATAAATCAAGCGCCAAGTATTAGAACAAACATGACAAGCACAGAAGTCCTTAGAGAGCTAACGAATGAACGCCCAACAAATGGCTTTTTGATATTATTTTGCAATAGCAAAGTTTTAACGGGCCCCTGAGTTTTACTCCGGCTACCCCCCTCTCGACGGTACTGTCTGTCACTGATAATGGTACTAGGTCCGGCTAGAAAGCAAGCAATGCAAAACATGGGACTTGCTTTGAATGGTATAGTATAGAATTGGAAAATAGGAGCTAGATCTGGAGGGGGCATTACAACATTCCAAGTGAAGCTATGGCAGCGTTTACACGGGGCCGACCGAATAGTTGGTCGGTCAAATATTTGGCCACTTAGGCGTACCGCTCACACGGGGCCGGCTAGCCGACCTCAAATTAAGTCACTTAGGCGTGCAAATATTCGGCCGCTTAGGAAAGCGACCTTCTTTGGAACTTGGCCGGTCAAGTTCGCGAACGGCCCTGTGTGAACGACTTTGGCCGGCCGAATATTTGCACGGTACCACAAAAAGGGAGTCAATCTGCAATTAAGAGACCTTTAGTATATGACAGATGGTTTTTAATGAGTTTTCGCTCCAAGAAAGTTGCTAGTGGTTTGCCATTTTACGTTTCTCAACCTTTAATGCATAAATAAAAGCATGGATGAATGATATCGTAGACTAATTTAAACTCTGATGTCCGTTTTGAATATAATAGCAAATGCAGTAGGTACTGCTTCGATGGTTACTATACTCTCAGATAACTTCCATCATACACTGGCGTCAGTCCAACTAAAATTCACTTCACTTTCTTTGTACGTCAGTTTCTCACGTTTGCACACTGGTCTGGTTCAATGAGAGGAAGTGAGGAGGATCCTACCCTTGTTTACAATAGATTTGGCACAATTCGTACTCTGCGCATGTCATGAACTTGACTGACCGGCCCCTTGTGAATGCAAGGTTTAAGCGACCTTTTTCTTGGTCGGCTGCTTAACCAACCTAACATTTGGCCGCTCAAATATTCGGCCGGCCCCGTGTAAACGTAGCCTATGTGGCAAAGATAAGTCAATGTCGATAGCTCGCAGAATAGAGAGTTGCTTAGGGACTACCAAGCAGGTCAAAGACGTGTATATTAAATAAAATGATAGAAATGAAGAAAAGAATTTTAAAAATTACTCCTACCATTTCATATAATGAGAAAATGCTTAGAATCATTTTCATAACTCATTGAATGAAAAGCCTGTCTAATTTGGAGAGTTTTTAAGTGCAGCTTATGTCTACCCTTCAACATCTTCCCTCTGCCACCCACTCAATCCTTCAGTGTGAAAAAACGAAGACATTTGCAATACCACAAAATTGGCAATTCACTTATATCTGCGATAGCACAACTGTTTTCGATAAAATCCAGCGCTTTAAAAAATCTGTCTCCTCCACAGGTGCATGCAGAACACTTCCCCGTTTGGGACCTAAGAAGCGTTGAAACAGTGGAGGGCAAAAAGTGGTGGGCACAGGAGGGCAGACGTTATGAAATGCTTGACATTTTCTTTATAAGAAAGATGTTTTTAACAAACATGAGGCTGGGAATAGGCAAAAATTTAGAAACATTTATAAAACACACACAAGCTGTGTTTCAAATAATAACTTGGAGGAATTCTTCTTAGTATAACAATAGTAGACTACCTCATTTTGTACTGTTTCCAAAAACAATATTCCTATCTTTTCGGAGAATGCCAACCTCAAGAGCTCATAGTATGTATAGAAATAAAACCTTTGAACAAAGACCTGCACAGTCATTCATATCTCAACGCCAACTATCAATTAGATATTTTTTCTTAAAAACAGTGCACATGTACACTTAAAAAACTTTCCAAAGTCTTCTTAGTCAAAAGCAGAAATATCTAACTTTTCCTGTTAGTGAATATTACTTTCCTATAAAGAGAGAAACGCCTACATTATGCCTTAGGCCATTTTTAATATTGTGATCACGAAGGAATTTGCCATTGGAAAGCCATCGCTTGCCCCGCCCCTATAGTAAGGCAAAAATTATCCAAAGTCTCAGACCCCTCCTCATTTATATATAATCTAACTCATTTCTCAACGACTAATATAAAATACTTTTGGACATATACGTGCGTCTTACAAATTAATGAATAGAAACTACCGATATACACATATGCTAACATTTCCTGGAAACTAACGATTCTTTTGGCTCATTTCCAGTCGAGCCTTCGACGTATCTCACGAACGACTAATATGTAACGGCACTCTCAACCTTTTCCAAGCCTTGAGAGTCCAAATACCTAATATGCCAATGCAAAACGACATAAACTTCTAAAGTCTTCTTCAAGCACTGTGAGTCTAAATAGCAAATAAATACATGTGAGACGTCCTAACACCAGATACAAGTACTTTCGCAAGCTACTTTATCTGACCGAATTTTCCATGTATAGCTCCGTACTTTCAATTATTAATTAGCAGTATGACAGTACTGCAAGGCCAAAAATTTGTAGACGGAAAATCTGCTGCGGAACATAATTTTACAGGGTGGGTTGTTATTTCAGGGTTTTCCAAGGGCAAAGAAAATCCAGGCTTTTTCAGGGTCTTCCAGGTTTTCCAGGGTTTGTTGGCCACCCTGAGTGTATTTGCATGATAAGTTTAAGAAATAAGTAAATGGAAGGGAGATCGAAAGTACATATTACAATCGTCATACCTAGTTTATTGTTAATTGTTGTGATAGTATCTTGAGGGGTAGGAACATTTTAAATTCTGTTATTACCATGCCTCATGTTCTGTTTCTTAGCTGCCTTTCTTGACTGCCTTCGCACGATAGAAAGAACGATATAAAGATGGGGTTTGTAACCATCTAAGTGATCATATTTTGATTCGGTCACCAAGATAAGGAACTTATTGAGAACTGCTTGCTATTAAGTTTAGAAAATAAAAATCTCAAGTAAAAACTACGGTTTAGTATTAGAACTGATCAAAGACTCTCAATTAAAGCACATATGTATTGCCAAAGCTTCATGATAACTAGAGAATGAGATTCAGCTTTATTTCCTGCAATGTTGAAGGCGGTAGCAGGCCAGTCATATAGAACACTGTCCCATATTTTTATTTCGATGCTAAAATTAAAGTTGTACGACTAGATTTAGAAGAGAAATAGGTTGAGAATCTGCTTTGGCTTTGAAAGCATGTATTTCCAGTGAAAACATAATTTGCACAGTTTTACTGCGTATAATTTCGCCGTGAATCAACGTTCACTGCACCAACACCACCCAAAGCAGTATAAGGCAATTTTACACAAGGACCTAAAAAGATTGAAAGCAATGTTGGAGTTGAAGCATGAGCAGTCACATGATAGGAGAAACAACCTCTTGTGAGCAGTCGAGGTATGAAATGTGTCTTATTTTGATCCTTTTCCAACCATCAAAATATTACCACCTTAGTATTCGCCCAGCTTAAGGAGGCCCATCTGTTGTTGTGATCCAGGTGGAAGTTAAGATGGCGAATAGTAGAAATTCTCGGATAGAAGTAAGAGAAAGGCCTGAGCTTGGCCTCAGTAGAGAGGCTTTACGTGAGTTTTTCCAGGCAACAGAGGAAAACGAATGCTCGCGGAGTAGTGCAGTTGAAGACAGAGATAGCAATAAAAAACAAATCGTTAGTGTTCCAGGACCTCATGACGGGTTGCCTAGTTATTCTCGCTTTGACAGAATACCTAATATATGCAGGAGAAGAAGACCTAGAGGACGTCCAAGGAACTTACAGTGTCATAGATTCATATCGGACCCAACAGCAGATAACAGGCCAGCTCAACTGCCCGAAGTCCAAAATGAAGAAGTAGGGCAATTCCATGAAAAGGTCAACCTCAGGGTCGAAAATTAGAATGCTATGAAACATGCTTTTTTTCGTGTTTCTGAAATCCCCAGACAGTCTACTTTCATAAAATGTAAGCAGAAGTTGAATGGAGGGCATTTTAAAATTATTTCTTGAGGTAAAATCTACATGCTTTCAAAAGCGCAAAAATTTTTTCCACTGCACATAGTTTTTTCGGTCTTGATAAAATAGTGTTGTTCTCATATTTGAAGCATGAAAATTGGATTAGGCAACTTAAAATAAGTCTGAAAAGCACACCCTAATGTTGAAATTTCTCACATTTCACTACATTTGATTTGTTAGGGGTAACTTTCTGGATAAGGAGGCACTGTACGTCCGTCACAAAAATGTTCTAATAAAGTTCCTTGTTACTGAACTAATTTATATAGAAAAATTCCAGCCTGGATTATAAATAAGCTTCACATGATGGACTCCTATAGCAAAGAAATTTTTTAAAATATTTCTCCTCAGGGAGAAAAATGCTGTGACAGACGTACAGTTTTTATGTACGTCCGTCACGTACGTCCGTCACGTATGTCCGTCACAATTAACTTGTGATACACAAACAAGCAATTTGCACAGCAATATTTTTGTGGATGGCTTGGCACCTGTTGCTGTCATGTGAAGGAGAAGTTTTAGCAAAGTATCAGCAATGGCAAACATTGGATAAGAGACCTGAGAAAGTAACAATTACTGCCACCATTCATGACATATTTGATGCTCTAAGAGCTCAACTTAAAGACTTTCTTGTCCACAGATTTATTAAAAGAAATCAAGCAGCTCATTTTGCTCAGCTCATTGCTGGATGTGATGGTTGTTCTGTGGTCCTGCAAGTTGATTTTTCTGAAAATGCAACTCTACTGCAGCAAGATGAAATTCAATCTGCCCACTAGACTCACAAACAATTCACTATTTTCACTGCACACACTTGGATTGACAAACATGTCAAAGAAAGTTTTGTCATTGCTTCTGATAACCTAAACCACACAAAAGAAGCTGTGTACACTGTCATGTCATTCCTGATCAGTAAACTAACAGAGAAATACAAATCCATCATGGTTATAAACGTGTTCAGCGATGGAGCTGCATCTCAGTTCAAGCAAAGCTACTTATTTTCAAATCTTCATGAATGGGAAAATGAATATTCCATGACATTGATTTGGAATTTTTTTGCAACTTCTCATGGGAAGGGAGCTGTAGATGGAATAGGAGGCACGGTTAAAAGATCAGTTTCGAGAGTTGTGCGAGGAGGCACCACAGCTCCACTTGATGCTACATCTTATGCTGAAATTGCCAGCAACAGAAATCCAAATATCAATGTCGAGTATGTCTCATCAGCTGAAATTGAGAAAGATTCAGTAAAAAAGGCCCCTGAATGGAGTGTGGCAGTTGGTGTCCCAAACACCTTACAAGTGCACTGTGTGCGAGCACATAATGCAAAAATGTTGAGTTTCAACAGTTTCTACTAAAGATGAGTTCACATTGCTGGAAATTTTTCAGGGTGCCAGTTCTGATGAAAGTGAGCCTGAGGAGCAAAACCAACCAAATGATGGAAATCAAGTGACTCTTGATGTCAATGTCAGTGACTGGGTTCTAGTCAATTATGATGGAGCAGATTTTCCTGGAGAGATAACCAACATAGTTGGATTTGATTATGAAGTAAATGTGATGCACAAGTGTGGTGCATTTTGGAAATGGCCACTTACAGAAAACGGGATCTTTTATGACAGGAAAAATGTTGTCAAGAAGCTAGAGCCACCAGAAGTAGCAGGAACACATGGTCAATGTACATTCACTGTTGTAAACAATTCTGAACTGTATGGACCTAAAAACTTGAAAATAACTTATAACTTAATGTTTTTTTGGGCTTTATTGCTGTTTTTTGTCACTTTCTCCAATGATTTCGCAAATGTACGTCCGTCACAGAAAATATGTACGTCCGTCACAGAGTTTAAGAAGTTCTGAATGTCATCTGATACACTTTTCTTTCAAAATATTTTTAGAAAATAAGAGTTTGATCCATCCCCAATAGAAAAAGGTGGGAAGCCTGATTTAAAGCTCAAACAAATCACAGAGTTTTAGGATTTTGCAAAGTTAGGTCAGTTTTCTCTCATTTTCTGCATATGTCCGTCACAGCACTTTAGCAGCCATTTTAGTAGGGACCTGATATGGAATTTCTTAATTTTTGTTAGTTTTTACATTTAGCATATTTATGCTTCTTGTATGCCTCATTAAACCTGACATCACTTCAAGAGCTTGCATTCTAAAGCAGTTTTAAGAGTCCAAAGTGTACGTCCGTCACAATGGAATTGCCCAGTAGCGAGATATGTACACGACCAAGAAGGTAGATTTTTAGCGTCTATATTCATAATCTGACTGATAGATTATGAAATTGGCAATTAGCTGTTTAGGTGACAATATAGTTTGCTTGAAGCTTGCGACGTTCATAGTCATGTCGTTAGATCAGTTGGTATATTGAAGATAGCTAAATTCTTGTCCTGCTACACAAAGTATTTTACCATCATTCGACTGATGCACATAGATTTCAGAACTTAATTTTAATTTTGCACCCATATATTAAACATTGCTATTTTGTCAGTTTAAAAAGCTAAATAGGCACTTTTTTGCTATTTTAGATGATAGATTAGGATTAGCAATTACTATTTTGTGGTAGCTTCTACTAGTTATTATATACCACCCATTGGTAGAGAGATTTACATCAATAGACAAGACGTGAAAGGACTTCCTAATGCAGTATGTAGTGTAAAGCCCAACAACACACTTCTATTTATATACTTATTACTTTATATCTTGAAAATTAACAGATGTTGCTGATTCTGTAAGTGACCATGACTTGCAGGTACCAACAGAAAATGACAAAGTAAGTGAGAACACAGAATATAGATTTATGATTTTGATAGTTTAGAGTTGCAAAAAATGAAATTTCATGATATGGAAGATGAAATGTAAGGTATAAAGTGTATATTTTGTGCCTACAATAGTTTGCAGAATTGCTCCTTTGTGGTATGGCTGTGAGTGAACATTAAGAAGTTGTAACCAGTGTTTTCATGATGCTAAATTTCAACCTTGTTGATATGTCTTATCTAATCTGCTTAGCATTTATAAAGATAATGTAGTCATTTCATGGACACTAGCTTTATTAACTACCATATATGCTCACCATTTTTGTTTGAAGGATGAAGTACAACTTTCTTACCTTTTCCAAGTGCTAAAAACAAAGTCATTTGTCATACTTCATGACAATACAGGTTTCTTAGTGCAGGATTTTGATTCCCAAAGACAGACATTGAAGGTTAGCTATTGAACTGTCAATTGTTAGAGTATTGTATGTACAATGCAATAATCTCATTCACACGGCACACTACTTTGTTCTGATTCACATGATTTTGCTTCTAATTTCAAATCATTAACATCATGTATAATAGGTTTATTGTCATGGAATTGAGAGTATTTACATATGGCACTGCTATACACACTGCTATACATGGTATTCCAGCACTTATCATTGACTTCCTTTTGCATTTTTTTAAGCTTCAAAGGTATTGTGTTGTCTCCAGGGTACCAATCAAGTTCATTGATGGATTGTATTGGGTGTATATGTGTGATTGTCATCAAGGTCATTGTGATTTTGTTAGAGCGTTAAGCACATATCTACCTCATAGCTTTGAAGGTGAGTTTTGAAATGGAAATATCTGTAAATAGGAACAACATTGTAATTGTTGTTTTGATCATAGTATTTTGCATAGGATTCTTTTCTGTCATGTGCATTGTTAGAAAATGCAAAGCATTGTTGCATATATATTTTACAAGGCCTCTGTTGATAGCAACAATACCAGCACTTGGTGTAATGAGAACACACAATTCTAGATATGGAATTGAGATTGTGGGTTCAAGTCCCACAGTGCTTGTTGTTATCAACAGATTAATTAACAGAAGAATGACAGTGTATTCATGCTTTCAGTTTCAAGTGTTAATTTGCCCATTTGCATGGCCAATGCAGATAAACTGAGTCACCCTAATGATTTTCTAGACTTTAAAGAACTTATGTCAGAGAAGTTTCTAGACTGTCTGCATATAACAACATGCACAAAAATCTTGGATAATTGGGGATTAGTGAATGAAGTTGCAGTGTCCCAAATAGATGATGGTGAGATGTACTTTTAGCTGCTACAGGTATATGGGAATTGAAAGTCATTAGAATGAAATGCATGTCACTGACTGAAAATCAATGAACATCTAATATCCTGTTGTCATAGTGGAATGAATTTTGTGAGGAAAGCATTGATATACTAGAGTGTGTCAAAGAGCCAAGCGAAAACTTCAAGGTGAAGTATATTGGAATGCAGGACTAATATTTATTAGGGAAACTAATTGAAACCAATTGAATGGATTTATTGTTTTGTGTTATTCATCAACACTCTATAGATGATTGATAAAGAAGTTTGAAAAACAGATATTTGCAATAACCAGCCCCGTATTTAGTCCAGAAGAATGTGAGCTTTTTCTGAATTATGATTTCCAATTTTCCATGAATATCTACTTACATTTTCACTCATTTTGTAGATATTCTTGCTGACCATTGGTATCACCAGGTAATTTCATTTGTCTTGCCCACAGGTATGCAATAAGCATTTCATAAGATAGGACCGTCTGTTGTTAATAGATCAAGAAAACACAAATGTACAAATGGGATACTTCTGTGAGCATATCAGTGGTTCACATTCATTGAATGAAAAGATAAGGGTGCTTGTTGATATGTGTATGCAAAATGCTTGATTTGCAGTTATATAGGATCTGTTTTAGTACAATTTTCCTAGCAGATAATGCAGTATGTCCCTGCAATGCTTACTTGTATGGGTATATACTCTCTGTGTTATTTCAACAAGGAAGTGCTTCCTTCATTCAGCTTCCTTTTGCCAAGAAATCTACACTAGTTGTAAAGCCACCAATGAAGAGCTTTGGAATTGTTAGCATAGATAATAATGGATTTAGATGTTTATCCTGTAAAGAAATTCGCTATTCTTGTCACCATGTCTGCTGCCTCCAAAGTTATTTGGAGTCAAACACTTCTGGCATTCCTGACTTTTTGATAGAAATTGTAGAAGCCAACCAAGTTATTCAAACTTGTGCCAGGACGATTTACACTCTCACAGCTGTCTCCAACCGGAATATTCCCATTATGGTATTGATATCACAGAGGAGCATATTCACTGGGTTTCTAAATGATGCGGTTGACTTGTCACGTAATGCCATTTCTAGAATAATTCCAGATTTTGCTTCAGAAAGTTGCCCTTTTTGTAGCAATGAATTTTCGCCAGATGCTCAGTGGAGCTGCAATAAGAAGTTGTACACTCAGAAACTAATCTTGGATGTTAGTGGTAGGGGAGCTATTCATAGTTTTAGAACATAGCCATTTCACTATAACAGTTTTATGTCATTTGTTATATTTGACGAGAATAAGACAGCTTCATCGACGCTTGAATTTGAGAGGATGGGGACTTAAGTATTTTTCAGAGGTATTACTTTTGCGATAACCGCTAATTTGCTTGATAGAGGGGCTTATTGTTGAAGGAGAAACACCAACGTTTAATTATATTCTCC
>WIPJ01014776.1:13426-26023 GCA_018155075.1 Cassiopea andromeda | reverse complement strand
AAGACTGATAAGTATAAGTGACACAGGCGCAATTGGGAATTCCCGACCGATTAACTACAGCCTCGGACAAATTACACTGATGTAGAATGTAGGTTGTAACTTTTCCTTATATTCGTTGTCTTGAATATAAAAACATAGAAAAGTATATATACCCATGCAACCAAAAAACTAGAGGTAAAACAAACAAATTCTTAGCTTCTGCAAAGCAGAAAGGCAACTGAGCCCCCTCTCCCCCTTAGATCAAAAGTAAAAAGTACTGCAAATTGTTGTGAGAACTTTACCTGGCTTTAATTTGTGACCATTATTGTAGGTATTGTTAGATTATCCTTATTCATAACTTTTAAGAGAGACAAGCATTAACAAATTTAATAAACGCCCCAACTTTTATGAAGCTCTCTCAAATAGAAGCTCCTAGAAAGTTGGAATATTTTTAGCATTTATTTAAAGCTGAAATTTGACCACATGTATTCAAATATCGATGTTTGTTGTTCCTTTTTTCTTACTGTTTGATATGTGCATTTCTATCTACTTTTAGATTAATATATTCCGTTGCATTTCGATTTTAATGCTTAACTACAATTAATGCTCAAAAAAGCTTTTCACTCACCCAGTTTGTTTATTTGTTTTGAGCAAAACCTCCACTCACGCTGTTTATTCCACCTGCCCGAACTATTTAACATCCAATAGCACGGGCATGTTTTGGTGTTAATGACAAAAAGCTCTTCAGCTACTGCGCATGCCCTACATAAAATAATTGCAACTGCAGTGAACATGGCTTTTCTTGGGCGTTGCCTTGATGGATCTTGCGGATCAATATTTCTAAAACTGTTGACGGTTCCCATTTCTCACATGATTGGGGTTTTGTTCATTACACATCTCGTAAGTCTCACTGAAGGCCACTGACAAAACCTTATGCCTGATCACCAGGAAAGTCCTGGTATACCGCACCTCTCCGGGTATTAGCCCAGGGCTTATATGTGTTCATAAGGCGTTTGTAATGGGTCTATTTGCAGGGGAGGGGGCTTATCCAAGAGAGGCTTATACGAGATGTGAAATTGTCCAGGATAAGTGTCCTCTCGAACAAGCCCTCCCATAAGTACAAAAGTACGTGGACCTAAACCTATAGGGGCCATTGACGAAGGACATCCGGCAAAAGGATGACTTTTTAGACCACTCCACCTCTGTGTCCGCAATTGGCCGTATTCGGATACTCCTTCCACCGGACATCCACTTATTTCATGCCAATATCTATCTAAGCATCTACGCTGTCACAAGCCATGCCAAGGCAAACTGAACAAATAGCCGTGGATAAAAGTGTAGACAAGACAATTCATGCATGCATTATTAAACTTAAGGTCGAAAACTTTCACCGTCACCAGCTTTTTGAGCAGACTTTTCCAAAATGTTGTTTGTACGAAATTTCAAGCTGTCTGAAAATGTTTGCACAAATTGCACATGAGCAAGGAACCTTGAGCAAAATAAGCATGTTTTTAATTGTCAATTTATTAGATATTTATGCCCTTCTAGCTTTCTTATCACTATGAAAATTAAATAGAATATGGAGAGTAGAAAATAAAATGAATACCCCTAAATAATTAATATGAAATCCTAATTGCTACTCTACGAAAGGACCCTAAAAGTTTAGAAGCTGTTTTCTAAAACATGTTTAAAAGAACTTATGATTTCCTGCATGATGCTCAAAACTTTTGGATCTTTTCACATATTTTTGGAAAAATTTGCAATTATTATCAAAACAATTATTTAATGGCAATGAAAAAGATGCATGATCAACTATGACGTCAAAGCTACAACAGGCTGCTGTAGCTTTGATGTCATAGTTGATACGAATGATCAGCAGCTATCCGAAAACATATTTTATTTAAACCAACCAAAGTTGTATTTGAGAATGTGCTCAATAGAAATATTTTGCGTTAAAATTCTGAAATCTTTGCCGTCCAGATTGCTTAAACTCCTCCCCCCCCGTATATAAGAATTTCTCCTATTGTTAGCTTACTTTATGCAGCAAAAAAACGTCTTAAACGACTTCGAAAGAATGAGTGTGAGATCGGCTTTGCGTATATATATGAGTAATGTGATAAATGTCAACATTAAGTCTAGATAGGACACTCAACACTGTTTATCCAGACCCCCTCTTCTCTGAGCCTGGACGTCCTCTGTCAACGGCTCTCTACCTAATTACATAGATGTGTCCTGCTACCTGATAGGGCGTAACTTTCCTTTATGCTCTGGTATTGTCGCAAACAAGACTGCTAAGCAACATCAGTTAGAACAGTCAATTTGATATCGTCTAGCAGTATGAATAAGTGTCTGTATATAGCAGTATGAAAAGTGTCTAACTATCCACTGCAAATTGGCTCTTCTAATCCCTCTAATGTTCTTCCAAATTACATGGGAAGTCCTAATACACAAGGGGTTGGAGAAATTTCCGACTTTTGATATATAGCCGTGAAACAAACCCATCAACTTTTTTAGTTGTTAGGAATTCAAAATTAGCCATTGCTTGGAGTATTCGAGCAGTACTTTCTTACATATGGCCTTCTTACAACAACACGTGTAAATCCCTGAAACGCTTATCTATCCATCAATTGGTTTTCATTCACTACAAGGAATGTTGTAGGTCTTTGTGGGAGTGAAATAAGGTATCAAAGATAACAACTCACACAGGCCTAGTCAATTCAGTCCAATCCAATTCAATTCTATTCAATTTTTGACAATGAATAAACACCGAAAATTGAATAGAATTGAGTTGAATTGGATTGGACTGAAGTGACTAGGCCTATGTGAGTTGTTATCACTTTTCATACTGCCACACCCTCCCATACGCTTATCTATCTATCAATTGGTTTTCATTCACTACAAGGAATGTTGTAGGTCTTTGTGGGAGTGAAATAAGGTATCAAAGATAACAACTCACACAGGCCTAGTCAATTCAGTCCAATCCAATTCAATTCAATTCTATTCAATTTTTGACAATCAAAACACACCGAATGTTTAAATCTGAATGATAAATATTTTAAGGTTAAATTAATGCATTGCCATGTAAATAGCTGGGAAGAATGTAATTTTGAAGTGTAATTGTACGGAAAATTATGTCACAAGGAAGAATCTTAACTTATATCGAGATAGGTATCATATAAAATTCATTACGATTAAAAGGTTTTCACGGAACTACACCGCAACAAAAATCTAACTCTTCTCACGTGATACATTTTTCGCGCATGCCCTCTCTCATCTCTTCTCTCCAGGCCTCTAGCTGAAATGTCCACTGATAATTATATCAAAGTCAATAGGAATAAAACTACTCAGGCCCATAGACAACTTAAATGGATTTGAGAGGCGGGGCTGGAGGGACAGATGTAAAAGTCCAATTAAGAGTTACAAACTCTGATATATACAAAGATCCGTGCCAGTGGATAAAACATGTTGTGACGGAAAGGTCTTTCCGTAGTTCAATTGTGGTAGAACATGGTGGAATGGTGATTGCTGCAGAACAAGCTTATGAGGGAAAGCCCTCTAAAACGTTGGAAAATTTTGAAGATTTATAACAAAAATAAATAAAGTGACACGCGTTTTTCCTAGTTTGCTGTTGCAAACATGCACGCCAAACCTAGAAGCAAGACATTCCAGGCCACCATCTGCACATTATCTTTGTAGTGAGCAAACAAATCAAAAAAGTGAAGTCTTACTTTCTAAGCTGCAAACCACCATTTCTACAACGATTTCTACCAAGACTGAAAAATGTTTGCCTTTACACAAAACAATCAGGATCTCTGAATGTCACATATCTGGGTCGTAATGCTTCTAGAGTCTAGATGGGATATTATTTAATTCTGCAGTTATTAAAAATTACAGTTGAGAGTGCTTCTATATACACTTGCAGTGAATTTTCAGGATCAGTACCTCCCTGCTTCTCAGTGTCTACAGGCCTGAAACCACTATACCGAATCACGTCCAATTGTTATATTTGTGGGGATCTTGCAACAGCGAAATAGGAATAACAATAATTAATAACAAAAAGTTCGCGAATCTTCAACTAATAACTTTAAATATAATGTCTCATCTTACGAGTCCTACTACGATAAGGTTAACATTAACCAACAGAACAGCAACGTTAGGGAGTGGTCATAAAGTATCTGCTATATTGGGGCGGATGATGTTTGGATGGGCCATGAAAAATTCTGCCATACCTCTGTGGGGCTACAAAACAAATTAGGACCCATCTATGGGGTCATGAAAAATCGATAAAAGTATGCAATTTTCAGATCAAAAATGTGGATGATTGCCATTTATACTAGTAATTGGCACTTCAGCAGATGTGGATAGGCTACAGTGCTACTGTCCAGAGTTGTAATCTTCTCAAACCATAGATGAACACCTCTCATTACCACTAATTTCATAACAATACTGAGCTCTAGGCTTTCAAGCTAAATGGACTACAGTACATATTGTCATCCGGTATCTGAAGCTTCTGAAGATGTAGCTTCTGGTGAACAACGAAAACTTGCAAATGCAGTAAAAATGGTCTTCTGTGATTTCTTCTTCTTCATCACAGCTTCTCTGTGTATTTCTTGCCTTCTCTTGGTCTTCAGTTTTGCATCCCTTTCTTCATCCATTCTCTCCAAAGTCTGTTTGACTTCTTCCTCTCCAGAACTGTCAAAAAATCCTTTCTCCCTCATGAAAACTAGAGCATTATAATGAGATCTTATTTGCAAAATTCCCACATCTGCAATCAATATGTCTTGAGCAGTGATCTTTTTGCAGTCATGATCTCTGCATAGTTCTGCACATTTCATGTTCAGCCTTTTCCCTCTCCGCGTCTTTACTTTATATGCATTTTCTATTTTTCTTTTTCTCTGTCTCTTCACCTCAGCTGCTTTAGCCAAACTATGAGGAAATTTCCTTTTTAGGTGCAGGCAATTTTTAGACACTTTAGTATGGGCTGCATTCATGGTCTGAATGGTGCCATCTAATTCCTGAATTAATTTTTCATGAAATGCTAACTTATTGGCTTTCCAAGTTTTGATGTTTGACTTCTCATTAAATAATTGTGAACGTGATTGCTCAATTTCTTCCTTTACTGTGATTAAGTCATTTAACTGTTGCTCAATCAGTTCTTTGATGTTTTCTGCTTTTTTCACATCTCCAGGATTGCAGTCTTTGAGTTCCTTGACAAATTCATAGCATTCCCATCTTTATTCATCAAACAATGTTTTAGCTCTGAGAAGTGACTTTTCTGCCAAGGTCTTTAGCTTTAACCTCTTAATTCTCTGAGCAAGAACATAGTTTTTGAACTGCAGAGGTGGCATCAAGCCATAGCAAGATTCAAACAATTCCATTGTGATCTTATTATAAAATTCCACTTTGCTTGATAGGGGATTTGGGGCTATTAGCTCTTGGACATCTTGTGGTACTGAAACTGAACAAGAAAAAATTAGTAAATAACTAATAAATAACTAATGATAAATAGTTTGGAATGAATTGAATGTAAACACTGAATTTATTTTCAACCTTAAATCTTTATGACTTCTTATTATTGAAAGTGAGTATAAAACCTCCAAATATGAAAATTACAGTAAAATATTCTGTGCTGCAAATCAGAAGTTGCAACATTTGAAAATGTTGCAGTGATGAGCACAATTTGGTGACACACAAAGTATTCATTTTCAAAGGACTATTAAAATTGATCCTGTAATGCTAACATTTTTTCTGTCACTTGAACAATGAGTAAATAAGAGTCAAAACCATCTTAAATAGGGTGTGCTCTCTCCTCGCTTAGTTTATCTATTTAGAGAGCTCCTCCTCAAGAAATTCCCATTAGTATATTTATGTAATTCATTGTCATTATATTTAATAAGTAGTATTTTTCATTAGTAAGAGTTGTACGCAAAGGAATTTCAAAATAATATATGAACTGAAGTGAAGTGAACATTGCACATTAACACTAGGTCGGCACTACATTATAACTACAATGTCTTTCCGGGGAGTTTGACAATTTTACCTGGATGAGTCCTTGAAGTGCTTGCTGCTTCTTTTCCATTCTCTGCAATTCTTACATTACTTTGGTAGCAAAGAATTTGCATGGCACTAATAAATCGCCTTCTGTGGCCCGGTTTTTTGTCCAGACCAACATCTCGAAGTAATGAATCAATTTCAAGTTCCGAAGTAATGATGTCTTTCAATTGCTACATATCATGATAACCTGTCTCAATAAAGGCTTCCAGGTACATAGCAAGATTGTTTTGAGCAAGGAATGTTTGCAGCGAAACTACTGTATTTTCCATTATACGAGTATTTTCCTTCAAACCACCGATATTAGTGTTGTAAATAGCGTAAAAATAGTTTTGTTAGTCCGTGCACGTGATCAGGGAGCCATTTTGGTACTCGTGCCAGGTCCCTCGCTGATCACGTGCTCGTCCCATTCATTCAATATTTTTCTTCTTTTAGCTTTTCCTTTTTAACCTTATATGGACAATTTTTGGACCAAGATTTAGCTATTGTTTGTTGTATGTAAAAGTTGTAAGTAACTTCTGTCACAGAGAGTTCGAAAGTGAATTTGCCGACATAAGACGCTACTTTTGGATGAAAGATTTGGAAGTAAAAATTAGACGCTAAAAGCAAAAAGCCGTGACGCTGTGACGAGTTACACATTGCCGTTTATTCATTCTGTTTTTAAAGTTTCTTGTTCTTGCCGTTTGCAAGTTGCCGAAAGAAGTCGTGTATTTTCTGTGTCTGACGCTGCCGTTAAAAGTTTGAGGTCTTGAGTTTATTAGTTTAATTTATTTACCTACGTTTTTGAATATATTACTAAGCCTTCGAACTCACATCTGTGATACCCCCTTGAAAGTGGTATTACACTGGTGCTTGCCCGTGTGAGGATTTAAAGATTTTAGACTTTCAGTATTTGAAGATTTTATGCCTTTTTGTGACTTTGAAGAAGAAAGAAGACGTTACTTTGATCATTGCTATTCATCATCATTTTTGACTTTGTATTTCGTAAGATATTTGGATATTCGAGACTGTTGTTAGTTTATGTTAACGGATATTGCGAACCATTAGTTCTCCTAAGGGCAATACCTTTGATTGTGATTCATTCCTGTTTTGAATATTGGTCGCAACCATGACGGAAATCGGTGATCAGGTAATCGAGTTACAAACCCAAATGACTGCCGTTCAAGCTGCTCTAGAGGGAAATGCGCAGTCAGGACTATTTAGGCAGCCCCCGTTTCACGGTTTTCCAAACGAAGATGTTAATGAATGGCTTCTTAAGTTTGAGCGTTTATCTAGATTTTATGGTTGATCTAATGCAAAGAAACTTGGCGCTTTACCTTTGCTTCTGGGAGGAACCGCCCTTGCTTGGTTTCAGACTTTGCCAGCCGAATCCGTAGCCGACTTTAAAACCTTATCGGACGAACTTAAATCTCGCTTCGGTGCGCAGAGTCTCGAGTTTATCTTTCGCCAGGAACTTTACGCAAGAGAGCAAGGTCCTAATGAGCCCTTGTCCCTGTATACTGAGGATGCTGTTGGGGAATACCCCTAGCTTTGCGCCACATGCATACCATCTATCGTACCACTTATCATACCATGTATCCCACCATGTATCGTACCACATATCGTACCATTTATCATGTGATTTAGCAATTTTATAAAAGAGTATGTCACATGTAGTTAGTAGGCAGTTGATTTGGGAGATTGATAGAGCATAGAGTATAAAATTCAGATATTACCGATGAAAGCCTCTTTCTTACTGGAGTTGCCTGTATTTTAAACAATATAAAGAACTAGCAGGGAACGGATATTTCCCTACAGATGTAATCAAAAAATGCCAGCGTTTGTCGCTCTCTGAAAAAGAAATGATGAACGTCTTTGTTAATGGTTTAATTGAAGACCTTAGAAACCACGTAATTCTCGGCCAGCCAAAAACTTTCGCCGAGGCCGAAAACCTTGCTCGCCTAAGAAATGCAGTAAAACGTGCCTCAGGGGTTTCCAGCTCCCTAACTGCCTCACAGGATAAAAATGCCCGTCAGGAATAAAAAATTAAAGAGCTCGAGGGTCAAGTTAATCTTTTCATGTCTATTGCTGCCAAAAGCAACGAACAACGTGCCAGTTTGCCAAAACCCGTCCAAGCTCTTGAGGCACATATACAAATTGCTAGTTTAATTGATTTACCTACGTTTTGAATGTATTACTAAGCCTTCGAACTTACATCTGTGATACCCCCTTGAAAGTGGTATTACAAAGGAAAGCAATACTGTATGCAGGAGCGGATTCAAGATATTTTCTGACTGTTGCAACTGAGAAAACTGGAGGGTTCCCTAGAAAAAAATTGTCGTGACCACGCCCTTTGCTTTTGCTATAAACGTAACCAACGCCTTTTTCATACTTAGAAACGCCAAGGAAAAGACATATTTCTGTAGAATATTCAACCAACAAACAGCTATAAATTGGCAAATAAATTAAAATGTATGTTGCAATTCGCGTTCGATAGCGAAGGTTCGGGGACCACGAAGCATATTTGGTACACCAGGAAAGGTCTAAAGGGGCGCCCTGCTTTAGCCTTATCATAAAGTTCAACACCTTAAGGATCATTGCATTTTAAAAAACAAAACTTTCCTTAGGAAATTAATCCAGAATTTAGTCAAATTTCTCAAAGTTTCATATTCTGTTCTCGTTGTTATTAATGAATTTCGAATAACTGTGTCTTTTTTGTGATTAAAGAGAATCCTTACATTAGCAAACAAAGTTATCTAAGAGTGCAGAGGGTCCTTCCGAAATACGATTTAAGTGACCCAATATAATGAATGGTAAAAGCTGAGGTAGAGTCTAAGTTGCCCAAATTATTCCAGGTCTGTGTTTAATATATCTAAAGCCTGGTTCACATATAGCCGTAACCTGCCGGCGACTACCGCAGGTACATGTACCGCAGGCTGCGTAAGGCAATATGTTCACAAATACATTCCTTTGCGGGTAGCCATGCCGGTAGTCAAGCACTCATTATAGAATCTTTGTTGTTGTTGCTTTCTGTTGTTTTCTCGCGGGAAGCCGAAACATCACAGAAATAGGGCCTCAGCTCTAACAGGCAACTTTTGTTAGCAACTCACTGTGGATTAATTTTGACCTACTACGCGTTTGTTAAATTAACCTCATAAAAGTTGAAACAAAGAGAAAGATGTAGGTTCTCCAATATTTCAGCAAAGCATAAGACATGATTGCCTATCGTAACTTACAGGGTAGTACTGGATACACCTCATCAATGCTTCGTATCAACATGACTTTTTATTTCAATTTCTTCTTGCCTAGCAGCTACTACAGCCATCTTAATTTTTAGGAACATACGAAAGATGACACGAGACCGTTAAATTGTTAAGTATTTATTTGTCAACCATCGTCACATGACGGTTTGCATACAATAGATGCCGCAGGCAACCGCAGGCAACCGCAGGCAACCGCAGGCAACCGCAGGCAACCGCAGGCAACCGCAGGCAACCGCAGACAACCGCAGGCAACCGCAGGCACGATGTTCACATAAGATTTTTGCTTTGCCGGCGGTACTGTAATAGCAAAGCTCAACTTTCTTCACGGTACCGCAGGATGCCCGGGCAAAAAGTTCACATAAGGAATAAATTGCCTGCGGCATACCGTAGTAGTAGTGCCGGTGGCAGTCGCCGGCATGTTACGGCCAGAGGCGTAACGCACGGTGTGCACCTTTAAGCATGAAACTAAGGGCCCCCAAACAATTGGGCCCCGAGGGGGGCCCCCGCGAAATTTTGTGAAAAATTGTTTTGGGATATAAGCGTTTCTTAAAAGATTCGCAATATCCTTAAAGTGGGCGTAAGACTTGTTATTAGTATCACATAATATTGATGTAACTACATAGCCACATAACTACATAATATTGATGGAAGACATAACATGTCAATAAGGTTTCCTTCTAATGGACGCCCATATCCGTTATAAAACTTAGCACCTAATTTCAGAGAATATTACAGATATGATTGATTTCCTAAATGACACAGTGTGAAAATGTTTATCTATATACACATGTTTTCAAATCATCCATTAGTGTTCTTGCTTTCATTTCACAATGTCTTCTAATCGAAAGCGTGTTTATGAATCTGGTGCGAGAAAAAAGGCAGAAAAGAAGCGTAAGATAAAGGGTGCTGCAGCAAATACAAAGCCAATTTCTCTGTTTTTTGAAAAAATCAAAGACCAAGACCTACCAAGCTCAAGTCTCCCTCCGCAGGGGGAAATTGTGGAAGAAAATGTCACGAGTTCTGTCCCTGATGAATCTCATGAAACTCCTGACGAGAACGACGAAAATGTGAGTCAAATTACTACTCAAGTAACGCCGTGCCAGTTTGATCTTTCCAAGCCTTATCCAACTGATCGTGGTCATTTTTGTGAAGATCTCCACGAAGCAGATCTTAAAAAAATGATTTTACAGTATGGGCCATGTCGACCAGGTGGTTCATTCGAATACATAAAAGAAGATGGGTCTGTCTCTTCCAATTTTAGTGCGAGGTATTATAATAAGCACGTTAAAGGCATTTCAATTCCAAGGCTATGGTTCTGTTATTCAATGGAACTGAAGAAACCTTACTGTGAAGTTTGTTGATTATTCGCAGATCGCTCCTTGCATAATTACGAAAGCCAGTGAGGCTGGGTCAATGGTGTTGATGGTGCTGGTAGTAACTTGCTGGGAAAGATAAAACGGCACGAGAATACACACATGCACGTTCAAGCCGCGTTTGTATACGCTGCATGGAAAGCCGGAAAAAACTTTGATGAAAAGAATGAAGAACAGATACGAAAGAAATCTTGTTTTTGGGTTAAAGTTCTCCATCGCATAGTGACAACAATCTTGACTTTGGCTTCACTATCATTAGCTGTCAGGGGTCACAAAGAGAATATAAAGGATGGGTATTGTTAAGGAGGAAATTTTCTTGGTATGGTTGCTTTGTTAGCTGAATATGATGACGTTTTGGCTGAAGTTGTATCATTTCCTGCTCGAACAACAAAGTATTTGAGTGCAGCTATTCAGAACAAGTTGATTGAGTTGCTTGCAAGATCAGTGAGATCATCCCTAGTTGGAAAAATCAATGCATCTCCATTTTGATCAACAATTCTTGATTCGACTATTGACATAAGTAGAGTCGATCAGCTTAGTGTAGTAGTACGCTGGATTCAGATTGTTGATTGTTGGTGACAAGTGCTCTGGTGTGTAAAGTTTTATGGGGTTTGCTAAGAGTACCAATCCAGATGCAAAAGGTATTGCTTCGACAGCAAGAATCTCTTGGAATCGACTTTTATAGAATCAGAGGGCAAGGATATGACAGTGCTAGTGTAATGAGTGGAGTTCATTCCGGGGTGTAAACCTTGATTAAAGAAATGGTTTTATTCCCTGTGCCGTTTGTGCACTGTGGCTCTGTGGCTGCCATAACCTGAACCTTGTCATTAATGATGCTGTAGACTCTGTTGTGGACAATCCGAACTTCTTCGATGTGTTCGGAGAAATTTTCAGTTTTTTCAGACAATCGTTGAACAGGTGGGAGGAGCTGAGAGTTCAAGATGACCGAGGTTCTCTTACACTTAAGAAACAATGCGAAACTAGATGATCTTCGAGATTTTGATGCTGTTCGTGCTGCAAGAGATCGGTATCCTCACATAATGAAAGTTTTAACTCGCTTAATTCTCACGTCAGAAAAGAAAAAGGAAAGGGATGATGCGAAAAGCCTCAAAGAAAAGATGGATAGTTTTGAATTTGTTCTGTTTATAGTCATGTGGGAAAGAATTCTGCGTTTCGTGAATTCTACATCAAAAGAATTACAGTCGACTAAGTTGGATCTTTCAGTTGCAACTAGACTTGTGAATTGCTCAATTTCAGACATAGAGCTACTTCGGAACTCTTGGGAGTCAGTGAAGATGACAGCTTCTGCACTTGCAGGTTCTTGGTGCTCATCAATTGAATTTATACAGAAGAGAAACCGCAAAGTCAAGCGTTTCTTTGATGAATTATCTCGCGATGATTTCTTAAGTGACCCTGAAAGATGGTTCAAATTAAATGTTTTCTACGAAGCAGTCAATGCCACTCTTATGCATCTTCAAATTCGATTTAACGGGCAAAGTCTAGTAACAAACCTTTTCAAGTTTCTTTACCCCAAATCATTGGCAAAGTATGAGTTGTCTGAACTGGTGATTGCTGCAAACGATGTAATTGCAGCATATCCTGATGATTTTACGGAAAATTTAGAAACCGAGTTGACATCATTTGCAAGTGAGTTTAAGAAAGAAATTGCAGACAAAACATCAGTCTTGGAAATTGTCGGTTTAATGCTGGAAAGCAGAGTGAGTTCATCTCTTCCAGAAGCATACAAGTTACTCGTTCTGTTTGTAACAGTTCCAGTTACTGTTGCCACAGCTGAGAGATAATTTTCCAAACTTAAATTGATCAAAACTTACTTGAGGTCAGAGATACCTCAAGAAAGACTCGACAACTTGGCAATATTGTCTATAGAAAATTCGGAAGCCAAATCAGTTGATAAGGCTGAACTCATTCAACGATTCGCAAATGTCAATGCT
>WIPJ01014776.1:0-13305 GCA_018155075.1 Cassiopea andromeda | reverse complement strand
AGACATAAAAGAAGTGGCTTGTAAGACTGAAATTACATCTTTTTACGCTGAGAGATCATTTTCCAAACTTAAATTGATCAAAACTTACTTGAGGTCAAAGATTACCTCAAGAAAGACTCGATAACTTGGCAATACTGTCTATAGAAAATTCGGAAGCCAAATCAATTGATAAGGCTGAACTCATTCAACGATTCGCAAATGTCAATGCTCGGAGACATAAAAGAATTGGCTCGTGGGACTGAAATTACATCTTTTTACGTTAAAACTTCAAATAACTTTGCATTCATGAGGTTTTTTAAACATTTGTGGACAAGCTATCCCAGAACTTTACAGAAATTCTATTGATTACGTTTACGGTTTGATTGCCTTGATAAAGCTTGACTCAAACAAGTATAGTAATACTAAACTCTATAATAATCCCAGTAATTAAAATAAAACTTCCTAGAAATCTTCTATTTAACCTGATTTTCTATTTTAATAATTGTGTTGTTGATGTTAGTTGATGTTGTATATCGCTGTAAAATATTTACGCAGTTAAGGGCAATCTCAGCCTGTAAACGTGACTTACAAAAAAGAGGGGTCCCGAACCACTACTTTGACTAAGGGCCCCACACTGCTCCGTTACGCCACTGCCACAAAATGAAGGTCAAATTTGCCACAATTATTTAGCCATTCTGTTTCTGCAGCAATAACATCAAATTTATGGCGTGCTGATGTGCTACACTGTATATCTGGATTTGTTGCAAAGAAACTTTTGGAATCAATTGACTGTCCAGAATGTGCTGCAGCACTGTACAACAATTCAGATACATCAATTTCTTATGTCCATACAGGTGCAAAGTCTCTTCTAACTTGCAAAAAATATGGAAATCTGTTGTTGCCATCTTATTCAGTATACAAGGTAGTGACTTGTCTTGACAAACTGGCTAGAAGATCACTCTGCAAATGGTCATCTTTTAATAAGCAAGACAAACTTGCTATTACAATGTCTGTGCTCAAAGAAACCAGAAACACCACATTTCTATCTATTCAAAATCATTCCAAGGAGACTCATATCCTTGATTATAATCTGAGAGATGACCATGTTACTTCTATTATCAAGGAGACAGTGCAACACTATCTGACACTCTTTTACCATCAGTTTAGTAGAGTTTATACTGAAAGAATAATCAAAAACAATAAACCGTCTAGAAGAAATAGACTTACAAAAACCATCTTGTTCTACAATGAATAACAAAGTTTAGTATCGTTCAAATTGCAGTCGACAGTGAAAGATCCGATTTATATAAACTTTAAAGTTATTAAGAAAGTTTGAAACAAAAAGATTAATAGCAAGACCGAGGTATGTAGCTCCTTTAGTAGCTTCCAGTTTAAGACAAATTCTGTGCTTCCACAAAGTTTTTATTTTCAAGTAATTAGGGTGAATACATCGAGCCAGCTCATAATATTTCCATTCAGTTCTTTACAGCAAAGGCTGAATCAAATGTAGATCGCATATTAAATGTGAAATATTGGTTTTCTTAAGGTCTTTCAACTACATTGTTATGAGAAAAATTTGACTAGAACAGGTAAAAGCTAGTAGATTTCCGTTATTTTCCATATATTGAAGTAGATACAAAAACGAACCATTACCTTTTGGTGATAGTTTGTTCTCATCGCAGTTAAACATGATTGCACTGTCGCAATACTACGGATTTAGCAAAAAGACACATTTACATGATCCGCTTTCTTGCCGTCACTGGGCCGCCATATTACCTCCGCACATATTAACTATCCCGTGATTGTAAGAACAATAGACCTCGCATTCTAGTCCTATTATTTCTGTGGACAATACCATTGCATAAAATAAAGTTACGTCATATCAGCTAGCAGGATACAACTATGTGATTAGGTCGAAGGCCGTTCACAGAGGACGTTCAGGCTCAGTCAGAGTGGATCTGGAGGAATATTGTTGAGTAACCCGTCTAGACTTATTCTTGACATTGACCTTGACAATATTCTTTTAAAAAGGAAAGTGTGTACCTGTTGAAAATTTGAAAAATATTTGTCAGAAGTTGAAACTTAGCATAGGCAATGAAAACAGTCACAATTAACAATATTTTCATTTTAACTGCTAAATGTTAGGAGATCTTTTACTTAGGTCCTTCAATATGCTTAACCTCCAATGCGCCCCAGGTTGGAAGCATCATCATCTTGTTTGCGACAATACCAGTGCATAAAATTAAGTTACGTCATATCAGCTAGCGGGACACATCTCAGTGATTAGGTAGAGGGCCGTTCACAGAGGATATCCAGGCACAGTGAAGAGAGGGTCTGGGTAAATAGTGTTGAGTATCCCGTCTAGACTTATTGTTGACATTTATCACTTGACTCATATTGTAGAATATAATACGCTATACCAGTCTCTCACTCATTCTTAGGAAGTCGTTGAAGAAGTGCTTCCTGAATAAAGTAACAATAGGAGAAACTCTTATATAGGGCGGGGGAGTTTAAGCAATAAGGATGGCAAAGATTTCAGAACTTCAAAGCAAAATATTTCCATTGAACACATTCTCAAATAAAGCTTTGGATGGTTTAAACGAACATGTTTTCGGATAGTTGCATATCATTGTTATCAATTATGACGTCAAGGCTAAAAATGGTATTCATTCATACATCTTTTTCATTGCCAGTAAATGGACATATTTCTTTAAGTAATAATTTCCAATTTTTGCCAAGAAATGTCGAAAAGATCCAAAAGTTTTGAGTATCAAACAAGAAATCATAAATTCTTTTTAAAAATATTTTAGAGCGCAGCTTCCAAACTTTTAGTCTCCCACATGACCCTTTCGTAGAGTAGCAATTAACATTCAATTATTACTTATTTTGGGTTATTAATCATTCCATTTCATTTGTTTTAGTCCATTTTCATAGTGATAAAATGCTAGAATGACATAAGTATTTAATAAATTGACAATGAAAAACATGCTTATTGTGCACAACTTTTATTACTGATGTGCAATTTATGCAAAAATGTTCAGACAGCTTGAAATTTCGTAAAACCAATGATTTGGAAAAGTTTGCTCGATGAATGTTTTTGACCTTAAGTTTAACTATGCATGTGTGAAATTTTTTGTCTACAATTTTATCCAAGGCTATTTGTTCAGTTTGCCTCGGCATGGCTTGTGATAGTGTAGATGCTTAAATAGAAATTGGCATGGAAAAAGTGGGTGTCCGGGGAAAGAGGTATCCGAATACGATCAATTGCGGACACAGAGGGGAAGGGCCTAAAAAGTCATCATTTTTCCGGATGTCCTTTGTCAATGACTCCTATAGGTTAGGACCACGCACTTTTGTACATATGGGAGGGCTTGTTTGAGAGGACACTTATCCTGGACATTATTACATCTCGTATAAGCCCCTCTTAGATAAGCCTCCCCCCTCAGATAGGCCCATTAAAAAAGCTTTAAGAACACATATAAGCCCTGGGCTAATAGGCGGAGAAGTGCGGAATGCCAGGATTTCCAGGTGATCAGGCATGAGGTTTGGATAGGGAATCTCAAAAGTATCCGAAGATTCTCTTGCAATTAACACCCAAGCTATCCCCATGCTCTTCAATGTCAAATGGTTGAGGTGGGTGGTATAGACAGGTTGAGTGGAAGTTTTAAAAAGAAAATAACTAAAAAGAAATAACAAGAAATAATAAAATAAAATAGATAAATAGTAAAAATAATAATAATTTTGTTAACAATAAATAAACAAACCGGGTGGGTGTAATCTTTTTGTGAATATTATCAGTAGTTAAGCATTTAAATGGAAACGCAACAAAATGTACTAATCTAAGCGTAGATGAAAACGCAAATATCAAACAGTAAGAGAGAAAGTAATAATAATCATCCGTATCTTGTCAATATAGGATATTGCTCTAAATATACAATTAATATCTTTTCAAATTATAGCACCTGTTGAGGATACCGCGGATTGTCCCTATTATTAAAACCTATTGTTTAGCAGTTGAATGTCATAGCCAATCATTCCGCAGGAATTTTATTTCCATGTGCGAGCCATCCACTATCTCATTGCACTGCTCAAAATCAAGCAAACTGAAATTATGCCTTCTACGCATGCTCATAGACTCCCTTAGGGGAATGACCGTTAGCACTTCAACCTAAGGGATTCGTATCCCTAAGAAATATGCATTTATTCTGCAAATACTGGATTGGGTGTTAGCTTAGATGCTGATGTCCCTATGTTTACAGTTAAATTAAAAGTACCACTTACTTATACATGAGACAAAATTTCAGCTTAAATCAACTGCAAACTTGTCAACTTTCTACGAAAAAGTTGGAGTGTTTGTTTACTTCTAATCTAAGGGAGATGGGTGGTTAGTTGCCTTTCTGCTATGCTGAAGCTGAGAAGTTGTTAGTTTTGTCTCTGGCCTTTTGTTGCCTCAGTATGTATTCTTCTTTTATTAATTTTCACGATAAAATGATTGCAATGACGAGTGTCTTGCAGAAGTACTTACACAACACTTTACTACACTACAAAGACGATATCCCAATGAGTAAAATGCCATGATTATCCCGGGGAACCAAATTTTACCTGGTCCCTTGAAACATTTCATTCCACCACACAACAAAATATAATGTCCGAAATTCAGGTTTCTGGCCCCCCCTTAGAACTCTGCTACCAGAACGCCATTGCACTCCCGTCTTCCAATGATATATCTATGGCGTCAAGGAGGCGAGATACGAATCCCATAAAATAAAGTATCTTGAGAAAGTTGAGGATTTCATTCATCCCTCTCAGCTCTTCAGATTTCTTCATACCTGATTTACTCAAGGATGTAAGAAAACGTTGCAGCATCACGGTCAATGAAGAAGGATCCATCATCCCTTTTGACATAATTTCCTTGACGCCCTGTTAGCATCTTCCCACACAAACTCCCTAGGAATCTATTCAGCCATCTCCGGCTCACTACAAATTAGTTGCCACCAATACCATACTTAACTTAAAAATACTTCTTGACTTGGTCTTTAAAACAAGGAAGCATATAAAATTCAGCATCAGCAAGAAGAGCTTTCAGAACATAGTACGGTTCACTGGAAGGAAGAGTACCAAATCTGAGGTAGGATAGGATGTGGTGAAAGTTTCTGCCATGACGCCGAACAAAGTAAGATCCATCACTTCTTTTTACATAATTACCTTTCTGTCCTGATAACATCCTTCCAAACAAGCTCTCTGGGAATTTATTCAGCACTTTTTTGCTCACTACAAAGTCTCTACCATTAAGACTCAGCTTAACAGTGTAATGATTGATTAGATCTTTAAAGCCAGGCAGCATATAAAATTCAGCGTCCTCAAGAAGAGATTCAGCATGCTGTTCTATGGCATCATCAGAAAGAGTATCAGTTCTGAGGTAGGTTAGGATGTGATGAAAGTTTCTGCCATCACGCTTAACAAAGTAAGATCCATCATGTCCTTTTACATAATTACCTTTCTTTCCCGCTAAAATCCTCCCAAACAAGCTCTCTGGGAATTTATTCAACACTCTTTTGCTTACTAAAAATTCTCTGCCATTAATACTTAGCTTAACAGTGTGATAATTGATTTGGTCTTTCAAACCAGGAAGCATATAAAATGCAGCATCAGCAAGAAGAGATTCAGTATGCTGTTCTATGACATCACCAGAAAGAATACCAAATCTGAGGTAGGTTAGGATGTGATGAAAGTTTCTGTTATCATGCTGAACAAAGTAAGATCCATCATCTCTTTTTACATAATTACCTGTCCTTTCTGCTAACATCCTCCCAAACAAGCTCTCTGGGAATTTATTCAGCACTCTTGTGCTCACTACAAACTCTCTGCCATCAATACTCAGCTTAACAGAGTGATTGTTCATTTGATGAATCAAACCAGGCAGCATATAAAATTCAGCATCAGCAAGAAGAGCTTTCTGAACATAATACGGTTCACTGGAAGGAAGAATACCAAATCTGAGGTAGGATAGGATGTGGTGAAAGTTTCTGCCATCACGCTCAACAAAGTAAGATCCATCAAGGTTTTTTACATAATTACCTGTCTTTCCTGCTAACATCCTCCCAAACAAGCTCTCTGGGAATTTATTCAGCTCTTTTTTGCTTACTACAAATTCTCTCCCATCAATACTCAGCTTAACAATGCGACAATTGACTTTTTCTGTCAAGCCAGGCAGCATATAAAATTCAGCATCAACAAGAAGAGTTTCAGCATGCTGTTCTATGACATCATCAGAAAGAGTACCAGATCTGAGGTAGGTTAGGATGTATTGAAAGTTTCTGCCATCATCCTGAACAAAGTAAGATCCATCATGTCCTTTTACATAATTACCTGTCTTTCCTGCTAACATCCTCCCAAACAAGCTCTCTGGGAATTTATTCAGCAATTTTTTGCTCACTACAAATTCTCTGCCATTAATATTTAGCTTAACAGTGTGATAATTGATTTGGTCTTTCAAGCCAGGAAGCATATAAATTGCAGCATCACCAAGAAGAGATTCAGCATGCTGTTCTATGATATCCTCAGAAAGAGTACCAGATCTGAGGTAGTCTAGGATGTGGTCAAAGTTTGTGCCATCATGCTTAACAAAGTAAGATCCATCATGTCTTTTTACATAATTACCTTTCTTTCCTGCTAACATCTCCCCAAACATGCTATCTGGAAATTTATTCAGCACTCTTTTGCTCACTGCAAATTCTCTGCCATTAATACTTAGCTCAACTTTGTCATAATTATTGATTCTGTCTTTCAAACCAGGCAGCATATAAAAGTCAGCATCAGCAAGAAGAGATTCAGTATGCTGTTCTATGACATCATCAGAAAGAGTACCAGATCTAAGGTAGCTTAAGATGTGATGAAAGGTTCTGTCATCATGCTGAACAGAGTAAAATCCATCATGTCCCTTTACATAATCAAATGTCCATCCGGTTAACATCTTTCCAAACATGCTATCTGGGAATTTATTCAGCATTCTTTTGCTCACTACAAATACTCTCCCATCAATACTCAGCTTAACAGTGTGACATTTGATTTGGTCTTTCAAGCCAGGCAGCATATAAAACTTAGCATCAGCAAGAAGAGATTTAGCATGCTGTTCTATGATATCCTCAGAAAGAGTACCAGATCTGAGGTAGTCCAGGATGTGGTCAAAGCTTGTGCTATCATGCTGAAGACAGTAAGATCCATCACTTTCTTTTATATAATCGCCATCTTTTCCTTCTAACATCCTTCCAAATATACTATCTGGGAATCGTGTCAGCACTCTTCGGCTCACTAAAAATTCTCTGCCACTAACAGATAGTTTAACTTTGTGATAACTATTGATTCTGTCTTCCAAGCCAGGCAGCATATAAAATTCAGCATCAGCAAGAAGAGATTCAGTATGCTGATGTATGACATCATCAGATAGAGTACGAGTTCTGAGGTAGGTTATGATATGCTCAAAGTTTGTTCCATCATGCTGAACAATGTAAGATCCATCACTTCTTTTAATATAGTCACCTTCCTCCCCTGCTAACATCTTCCCGAGCATGCTATCAGCGAAGTTATTAAGCATCTTACGGCATATTATAAATTCTCTCCCACCAACATCTACCTTAACATTATGATAATTCTCAATTTGTTTTTCCAAATTTGGCAGCATATAGAACTTTGCGTCATCATGAAGTGAAACACCACCCTCTTTAATAATATCATCAGAAATAATCCCATATCTGATATATTCAAGTATGTGATGGAAGTTTGTTCCATCACGCCCAATGCAAAAGGATCCATCTTCTCCTCTCATAACGGTGCATGCTTTTCCTGACAACATCCTACCAAATATGCTTTCTGGATACTGCTTCAGGACATCTCGTGTCACTACAAAGTCTCTACCACCTACAGTCAGCTTCACATGGTTGTAATTATATATTTGCTCTTTCAAACTCGATAGACCATAGAATTCTGCTTCTTTCTGAATCTGTGAACCATAATCTTCAAGAATGTCTTCTGATATTTTACCATCTCTTAGATACTCTAGAATATGTTGAAAGAAAGTACCATCACGATCAATGAAGAAAGATCCATCATCTTCCTTCTTCAAGTCAAACTTTTCTGAGAACGTTGAAGCTAGAACACTCTCTGATTCTTTTCTCAGTGTCTTCAGAGAGGTTTTGAATATTCTACCACCAACGTCAATCTTTACATTCTCACCAAAATGGATATTCGATAATTTCTTTGATACCTCTTTGTGATGGTTTGATGCTTCATCCAGAACTTTCAAGTTGGAATCCAATAAATTCAGAAATGACTTCAACTTCTCTTCAGTTGCACATAACTCTTTTCTTGTGTCATCTACCACAATATTTATTGCAATTTCATCTTCGTCCTTAACATTCTCCCTGCCAGTATCATCATCCCCATTCAGCTCGTTGTTTATAGCTTTTACTAGTCCGACTAGGCCATAGTATTCCGCCTCTTCCAAAATTTCTTCGGTATCCGTTCTCACACCTGAAAGAACAGGAGCTTTACCAGATCTCAAATAATTGAGAACGTGACGAAAATGTGTTCCGTCTCTATCTATAAAATAGCAACCATCTTTTCCTTGCTTTAAATCAAAGCGAGCGGAAAACATGTCAGCCAGTAAACTCCCTGGGTACTTCGTCAGTGTCTCCAAACTTGTCTGGTAAATATGTCCGCCGATGTTCAATTTGATAGTACTTTCAAAGTTGATTGATGATATTTTGCGTGATAAGTTAACGAGGCGTTCTTCCTTCGCATTCAACGTGGCTATATTATTTTCGAAGAGTGTAATCGATGATATAACAGCATTTTTCAGGTCTTCAAAATCTTCTTCGGTCTTTTTCATTTGTTCATGAAAGCTTGCAACATTAGGCCAACAATTGACTTGCGCTTTTGTTTCAATAACTTGGTCTTCGTGTTCAATAGGCTCATCAGCCGAGCTGGATTCTGACGTTCCTTCTAGAAAGACAGATTCCATATTTTACAACGTTATGTCCTTTAAGTCTTTGGTTATTTAGAGGTCTAATCGTTGCACATTCATACAAATATGAAAGCGTCCTTTCTCAATTTACCTGTGTCCGCAATCCTGTGGTCAGCGGAGGCTAAATGCTCAATTGTTCCAATAACAATGAAGTGCAAGTTTTGATTGGATTGAGGTCAGGGCAGCATAGCGCTCAAATCTTGATTGGTTAATACATTTGTTAATAACCAAATTCTCCTTGACGTCTCAGCCAATAGAAGGCTGCGATTTCATCAACAAACGGCTTTCGAAGCTAAATTTAGGCCAATTTCACATGTTTTGGAGCGTTTTACCACCCATACTAAAACAGCTGTGCACGCTCGAGTTTATTTACTTTGGTCGAAATTATACTTGAATCATTAAGCTCATACATTCGGCTCTACGTGTTCATAGCATCAGAGTTGGATCTCGTGGTTTTGACACTCAATGATACAAAACAAAATTAGATCCAGAAAAGTAAGCCTACCTAATGCAAGAACGAGCTTTTGTTCCAAATAAATACTATCTATTGATCTATAAACGCAATCTAATTAGTTTTACTGATTCCTCTAACTTCTTGAAGAAACACTAATGCCTCCTACCTTTTATTTTCATGTTTCTTCCTGAAACAGCTACCCATACAATAATAGCATCCATACAGCACTGTATAGACTATCATTTAGCTGTACATTCGTCTCCAAGCTAAGCTCAATTTGATCATTATGTTCAAGTGATTTGTCCGACTCTTTAACCAGAAGAAAATAGTGTTTCGTCCTATCTGAACACATTTGTCCTTGCTTCAATAATCGCTATTGCAACGACACAACATTATGACAGTCACGTAGACGCAAGATAGTAAAAGGACTGGATCCTGGTTACGACTAGAATTTTGGCGGGAATATGTATAGTGAGGACTTCTGTTGCTTAATATTTAATTCGAGAAAGCTCAAATAACTGTACTTATTTTTGTAAATAGGATAGGGCTTGTTAAAAACGCAAATTAAAATAATTTCTAGTAGAAGTAATAGGGAATATGTATAGTAATAGTAATACTTGTGCAGTGGCGGCTCGTGGTATTTTTCGCTGGGGGGCAAGTCTTTGAAACACTGGGTGTGGTTAAAATATCTTAGGGAGCCACACTCAAAAAATGACATTGGATAGCATTACCTCCAGATTGCAAAATACACGTTTTCTTTTCAAATAAGAAATACATTATCTGGCTTCAAACTGGAAGTTTTTTAATATTTTGTCGAATACAGCCTGAAATTTTTCTTAAATATAGAGAATTCTGGTGATAAAAATAACCCAGCTTAGGCAATTATGATTCAAGAAATGGATGTTCAGGTTTTTTGAGGCATATAATGGATGCTAGTTCCACTTTCTTTCTAGGTTTATAAAACATTTCTTACAAAAACAACTCTTTAAAGTTACTGTTTGAAACTCAGCCTGCCTGTTTCTTAACTTTTGCCTACTTTCAGCCTCATGTCTCTTATGGACATGTTTCTCATAAAAATGAATGTAATCAGAAAATGATAAGAGAATTTTTGCTTAAATCTGCTTCAAGAATAACAGCCATCAAAAGCTATTATTTTCTATTCTGCTGTTTAAGGAAATAATCAATTCAGGCAGATAATTTTTTGTAAAACTATTTTGTAATTGAAAGTATTCATTCTATGAACTTTCAAATAGTATAAATTGTCTAGAATGATATACTTTTGTCCCAAAATTCCAAAGAGAATCTAGGTGATGCAAGCAGAAACTATAAAACATAATATGTTGGTTTGCAATTTTAAAAATGCATAGAGGCTCTTGAGCTACTTAAAAAGACATTTAGCTCTTATATTCTTGAGCTGGGCAAACATATTAATCACATTTTGTGTAGACTTCGTACACAAGCAAACCGACATTCAAACGCAACAATCATTCATTTGTTTCAAAAGGATTCAGTAGTTAAATTCAAACTTGCAATCAAAGGAAATCAAGCGAATAGTAAATTTATTGTAAATTGAGATGATGCTAATTGGTAGATTGCATACTAGTAATATGTTGCCTTGGTGAGACTTTAATAAATATAGTTCTAATGTTGGTCGGTATTGGGGTTGTGCTTATTTGTGTTGAATTGTATCGAATTGGGTTGATTGTATCGAATTGCCTTGATTTCTATCGAATTGCGTTGATTTCTATCGAATTGCGTTGGTTTGAACTAAAATCAAACGATACAGTAAAGTTCAAACTAAATATACCTAGGTAAACATCGAAATCATACGGCCTACGTATAACACAATGAATAATCACTACGATAGCTTATACTACAATACGTAAAGGTATATGTCTTACTTTGGTTTCCTGGCTTGCCTGCATAGAGTAGCGTAGATTTATTGCTGAAATTCGCCAGACGATAGATTGGTTATGCTTCTGTCCTAATTCCGTCTATAGCATCGAACAACTTAGAAAAACGTGAGTCCTCCAGGGGGTAAAACAGTAGCTATTGTTTGCGAATTAAGCTAACATTTTGATTGAAGTCAATTGAGAGCCAAAGCATTGAGTCTATCCTCAGACAACTCTCTTTAGCAGTAGTGGCTGGTGACATTTTCTCTTAGGGGGTGGGGGAAGTGTTCAAAAGTTGGCATGGTCCAAATATTTTGGTGAGCCAGACCCTAAATACTGCCATGACTTTTTCTGACCTATAGTGGATAAATAGGGTAGGGGAAGGTGGCATATTGCAACCATCTTGTCTCCTTAAGAATTCATTCTGAGGGTTGTCGTAAATAGAAAAATTAAAACCTATGCATCGTTACTGATAATGCTTTGAAGAGAATACTGTTAATGAAAGCAGATATAGGAAGTATCAAAGTTTTTTCTATCAATGCTTTGATTTTCTTTCAATTTTAAAGGTCTTTGATTCAATAAATGAGGGACTTAGCTCTGATATTTCTAAGTTGTGAAAAACATCAATTACATTTTGGTTGAGGCCTGATCTAAAGCAATTCTGGCTAAAATATTCAATATGTTTTCAGACATAGGATTTTCCAATGTAACTTCTTACTCTCAAAGACTAAAAAAATCCTGTTCATTCAAAAGATTTAAATGGAATTGTGATTATGACCTTTAGAAACAGTCCAGTCTCAGAGAAATTACAAGTTAGACTAGATTTTACAAGTTGGGGGTAGTGGAACTGCTTTTTGCCATAGAGGAATTTGACTGTAGACAGCATTAAGGAAAAGAAATTATTCACAGTATTTTCTACATCTAAAAACTTGAGAAGAATCACTCTCAAAAGGTGGTTGAATTAAGATATCCAGTGAATTCAACCCTGAGAAATATTGTGATAATACACCATCAAAAACTCAATATCACAGATAGTTCCTCTCAAAGGTTTCAAACATAAATTAAGAATGCTATTCAAATAGCTAATCAATTTGATGGACATAGATTTTGGATCATCTTGTGGCATTCTGCAAAGTAACTGAAACCATTCAAAAACCTTCCAGACAAAATATTCCTGAACACTAAAATATTCTGCAAATGATGTGATAAATGAAATGTTTCAACTGCAATTAGTCCCCAACAACATTTGAGTTATAAAATCAAGCGATGCACCTAAATTACAAACTTCGCCGTGAATTGCTGAGTACCAGCTTTGTGAAAATTTCCTTGATGTAGAAGAAGAGGATTCAGATCTTATGAGTTCTGGTCTGTCTGGTCCTAGTCGTTTCAATTCCAATTTTTCTTGCTGAGACAGCCGTGAAAATGGACAAATTTTCAGATTGCTGACTGTTTTCATTGCTGCCTCGCGTCGTCGTGGCCTAAGCTAAGGCCGTCTGAACCACTGACAAGATGAGAACGAATCCTTCTTGTGTTTGAAGTTGATTAGATATTTAAAAAAAAACTGTTTAATGAAGCGTAGAAATCTTTCTATCAGTAAACTTGGACAGGATCTATGAACAAATACTTTCTTTACTCTCGTTTTGTACAGAACAGCAACAGAACTCGCAAACTATTTTATTGATCATCAAAGCATTCTTATCTGATCAACGGTATTTTGTGATGTGATTGTTGTTGTTAACGGAGGGGCAAAAAAATTTCTTGCCCAGTTTTGAACAAAATCAGCCAATCGCTGCCCTCCTAGCATGATCTGACCTTGCTAATATGCATGCTCAAAGCAGTCTAGGGAGGGCAAAACTAATTCTATTTCGTTACCAGCCTACGTCGTTACGTAGTTGTACGAGAGAGAGCGCAGCGCAGGAGCCAACCAGTTGCGTCAGTTCTTCAGCCAACTAGACACG
>WIPJ01014713.1:0-15184 GCA_018155075.1 Cassiopea andromeda | reverse complement strand
TGACTGTTTTTTTACAAGTTAAAATTGTGTATTTATTTTCTCTTAAAAATAGTTTGACAAATGATAATGTGCCATTTTGAAATTTCAATTGCGGTGAATGTATTTCAGCGATGGATCCACGAAACGCTCCGATTCTGCTCTAGATGAGGGTCGGCCAAACACATTCCCAGCGTCTGCGGCATGCCGTATCGAAATAAACTATGGCTAAACGGTTGCAGCAGGCCGTATAGAATATAATTTAGGGAACATTTTCTCTTACGTCTTTATGAAACGAACGCGTGCGCAATGATTAATGTGTCTACGTCACTTGCTGCACAGCGTCTATACGGCCGGTGTAAACGCCCCTTTAGTCATCGGCGAAAAGGGGAAGTTGACACCGAGAGTGGATTATGTCATGCACAAGCACATGTGTGAGTAATGAGCGAAAGCAGAAAGCGACGCTACTCTCATCTTTCCAAGTTTTAAATTGAAATGCGCGTCTGTAAGTCGATATGCTAGCTTTCAACTGTCTATTGGAAATTGGAATCACTTGAATTAAATTCAAAAATGAAATCTCTTCGCGGCACACCAATAATCATTCGGCGGCACGCTAATGTGCCGCGGCACGGCGGTTGGGAACCACTGGTATAGAGGCTTTAATAGATATTGGCATGACATAAGTGGATAAGATGAAATACGGTCAATTGCAGACACAGAGGGGTGGGGCCTAACAAGTTATTTTTGTTTCCAGATGTCCTTTGTGAATGGCTCCCATAGGTTAGAAACACGTACTTTTGTACACATGGGAGAGCTTGTTCGAGAGGATACTTATCCTAGACATTTTTAATCGTCAATAGCCCCTACAGGTTAGGTCCACGTACATTTCTTGGGAGGGCCTGTTCGAGTGGACAATTATCCTGGATATTTTACATCTCGCACAAGCTCCTCTTGGATATGCCCAACCCCTCCCCCGGAGATAGGCCCATTAAAAATGCCTTACGACCACATACAAGCCCTGGGCTAATAGGCAAAGAAGTGCGGTATGCCTGGTTCTTCCTGGTGATAAGGCATGAGGTTTCGTCAGTGACCTTCAGTGAGACTTACATGATGTGGTGATTTCTATAAAACTTAACAATGGGGGCTCTAGGCAAAACCAGGCCCATACATTATAATTTAGGTTAATACTGATATAGTATAATCAACACTAAGAAATGCCTCAATAACAATATAGCAGTGCAAAATTGATCATAGCACTTTGGAAGCAAGGCCAATAAACTCTTCAAAGCCAAGCCAATGCAAGAGTGTTAGGGGGGCTCAGCCCCCAGAATGAGCAGATATTTTAACAAGGGGGCTCCGCCCCTACATATCTCCCCCTGCTTACGAGATGTGTAATGAATAAACCCCCAATCAAGTGAGAAGAACATTTATAGAAAACTTTAATTTCGCAAAGATCCACCAAGACAGCGGTCAAGAAAAGCCATGCTCAATACAGTTGGAATTATGTTATTTAAAAGCTCTTTGGATAGAGAACATCAAAAGTATCCGAAGATTATCTTGCCATTAACATCCAAACTATTCCCATGCTCTTCAATGTCAAATAGATGGGGTGGGTGGAATAAACAGGGTGAGTGGAAGTTTTGCTCAAAATAAATAAACAAACGGTGTGGGTGTAATTTGTTTTGTGAATATTATTTGTAGTTAAGCATTTAAATGAAATCGCAAAGAAATAAACTAATCTAAAAATAGATAAAACCGCAAATATCAAACAGTAAAAAAGAAAGGAGTAAGAATTACCAGTACCTTGTCAATAAAGGATATTGCTCTAAGAGTAAAATTATTATTTTTCCAAATTATTGCACCTGTCCAGGATACCGCGGACTGTCCCCATTAATAAAACCTATTGTTTAGCAGTTGAATTTCAAAGCCACTCATTCTCCGGGAATTCTGTTGCCATCAGCGAGCCATCCACTATCTCATTGCACTGCCCACAATCAAGCAAACTGAAATTATCCCTTCTACGCATACTCGTAGACTCCCTTAGGGGAATGACCATTAGCACTTCAACCAGAGGGATTCGTACCTCTAACAAACATTTATTTTTTCTGTAAGTGCTGGATCGGGTGTTAGCTTAGAGGCTGATGTCCCTATATATCTACAGTATAAATTAAAAGTACCACTTACTTATACATGAGACAAAACTTCAGCTTCAAGTAAATGCGAATTTTTCAACTTTCAACGGGCTTCTATTTTAGAGATATTTTTAATAAAACGGGGGCCTTTATTAAATATTTTAAAGCTTGTCTCTTTCAAAAGATATGAATAAAGATAAAATTCTAAAAATCTGTACAATAGTGGTCAAAATGTAAAACCTGGCAAAGCTTTCACAAAAACTTGCAGTGCCTTTTTACTTTTGATCTACGGGGGAAGGGGGGCTTAGTTGCTTTCTGCTATGCTGAAGTTGAGAAGTTGTTAGTTTTATCTCTAGCTTTACTTTCCTCAGTATATCTTTTTCTCTTATAAATATTCAAGATAAATGATTACAACGACGAGTTTCTTTCAAAAGAAGTTACAAAAGAAGTTACTGCACTTTACTACACTACAAAGATGATACCCGAAGGAGTAAAATGTCCTGACTATCTCGGGGCCATTACATATCAGATGAAAATATGATTACTAACTACATCCTACATCTGTATATTTTGTCCAAAATTGTAATTAATTATGTACTCCATCGTCATCAATTGTACGAAGTCAGGTGACGTTTATAATAAGGGGTACCTAATGGAGGGGGCGTTTATTTTAAAAAGCCGATAGAAAGGGGGCACGTATTCTAACTGGTTTTACTAGAAGAGGGCATTTATTGGTGGGCATGAAAATTCTTAAAAAGTAAATTTAAAACTATGGCATTTAATTGAGGATAGTGTTTGATCGGGGAATAGCACCTAATATAGGATTTGCAATGTATGAAATACCCTGTATTGGCTCAGTTATTTTCATCTTTACCGGTGTTCTGTTCTAGCAGCTTAGAACAGGGATCACAAACTCAATTTGACTAGGGACCACTGGGGGATGAGTTTGGATGAGGCTGGGCACTTGAAGAGCTGGCTGAGTGCTTTTCACAAATCTACTCCCCCGTAGACCAAACCGAGAGTACAGTTTGTATCTACTTGAGAGCCACAAAGTTCTGTAATGAGGTCATTCAATGAGACACGCGCTATCACTCGAGAGCGTGCAGGCACGCATTCAACGTGCACCACACGCTCGACCTTTCGTGCACCTAAATCTATCAATTTCATTTCTAGCGAGCGATGAAATTGATATACTATACACTTAAGCATAATGGAGAGCTCATAATAATTGGTTTGGCTGTTAAATGCTAAGACTGACAATGTGGAAGAAGGTGTGGTAGAGATCTGCTGTATCTGCAAAAGTGAGTCTAAAAGTCTAATTTGTAGCCTTTTCCCAATTTTGGCAATGTCATCTGCAAGCCAAAATTAGCCATAAATGGAGAACAATAAATGATATAACAAAAAATTTGAAATTGGTAATTTCAAAACAACACCGAAATTTGAAAAAAATCCATCAATATAATGTAACCTGTCATATTTCTCAGAAAATGGCTCTTAATTACCTGTGATGTAGCCTTTCTTTAGGCATTCTTCAACTCTTATCAATATCTTCCATTAATTGACGACAATTGTATTTGAAATAAATGGGTGTGAATACAAACCTATGCGCGAATTGAGAAGTGCAAGTCTAAATTGAATTGACTAATTTACTCATTCAATTTCCTGTACATTACAGGTTGTCTTGCCAGCCCCGTCTACAGTGGCACCGTGGCCGGGGGAGCATGGAGTGCCAGGGGGCATTTCAATGCTTATGGGAAATTTTTAAGTTAATGCTTTTGGAAATTGAAAACAGTCCCTTCATAAGCTAGTTCTTATTGTGGAGTATATTCGAGAAATTGTTAATGTAAGCATTATATAACTTCCAAGTCGCAAATGACATACTTAGCACAGCCGGGTATGGTGTAAATAAAGGTGTTTTCGACATTCTAGAGAAGTGTTACCTCTGCTCAGCTCGCGTGCTCAAATCCTCCTTCCTTGTACAGCAGTGATCTTTAGAAAAGGATTTTTGGCCAAAGCCAAAGTAGGTTTGTTGGGCAAAGCTAAGGTATTCCCAGTCTTTGTACTATTACACGACATGCAGTTGGCTACCTTAGCTAAAAATAACAAACCCGACACTTTCTTTCCATTTGGTAAGATTCACACTGTGAATTAATCATCTCTTAAATCCGTCCCTGCCAGTATAAAACTCTCTCAAAACTTCTTAGCAATAGCTTTCCGCTTAATCCCCCTCTCAAGCCGCAGGCTTTTCCTTGACTTGATTTTGAGCTTCAATTTAGGCAACATATAAAATTCAGCATCAGCAAGAAGAGATTCATTATGCTGTTTTACGACATCATCAGAAAGAATACCAGATCTGAGGTACGTTAGGATGTGATGAAAGTTTCTGCCATCACGCTGAACAAAGTAAGATCCATCATGTCTTTTTATATAATTACCATTCTCTCCTGCTAACATCCTCCCAAACAAGCTCTCTGGGAATTTTTTCAGCACTCTTTTGCTCACTACAAATGCTTTGTCATTAATATTCAGCGTAACAGTATAATTATTGATTCTGTCTTTCAAACCAGGAAGCATATAAAATTCAGCATCAGCCAGAAAGGATACAGCATGCTGTACTATGACACCCTCAGACAGGTATCCAGACAGGTAGGCTAGGATGTGGTGGAAGTTTGTTCTATCATGATAAACAATGTAAGATCCATCATCTCCTTTTACATAGCCTTCGCATGCCCTTCCTGCCAACATCCACCCAAACAGGCTATTTGGGAATTTATTCAGCACTCTATTGCTCACTACAAATTTTTCGTCATCAATACTCAGCTTAACAGTGTAATGATTGATTTGGTCTTTCAAGTCAGGCAGCATATAAAATTCAGCATCATGAAGAAGAGATTTCGCATGCTTTTCTATGACACCCACAGAAAGAGTACCAGATCTGAGGTAGGCTAGGATGAGTTCAAAGTTCGTGCCATCATGTTCAAAACAGTAAGAGCCATCACTTCTTTTTACATAATTGCCAACTTTTCCTGCTAACATCTTTCCAAATAGACTGTCTGGGAATTTATTCAGCACTCTTCGGCTCACTACAAATTCACTGCGATCAATATTCAGCTTAACAGTTAAATAATTGATTTGGTCTTGCAAGCCAGGCAGCATATAAAATTCAGCATCAGCATGAAGAGATTCATTATCCTGTTCTATGGCATAATCAGATAGTGTGCCAGATTTAAGGTAGGCTAGGATGTGGTCAAAGTTTGTACCATCACGCTGAACAACGTAAGATCCATCATGTCTTTTTACATAATTACCTTCCTCTCCTGCTAACATCTTTCCAAATAGACTATCTGGGAATTTATTAAGCATTCTTCGGCTCACTACAACGTCTCTGCCATTAATGCTTACCTTAACTTTGTCATAATTATTGATTCTGTCTTTCAAACCAGGCAGCTTATAAAATTCAGCATCATTAAGAAGAAATTCCGCATGCTGTTCAATGACACCATCAGAAAGAGTACCAGATGTGAGGTAGGTTAGGGTGTGATGAAAGTTTGTACCATCACGTGCTATGTAAAAGGAACCATCTTCCCTTTTCTTAAAAGCACAGTCTTTCCCCGATACCATCCTTCCAAACATACTTTTTGGGTATTGCTTCAGGACTTCTCGTGTAATTTCAAAGTCTCTACCGCCCACATTCATCTTTACATGGTTGTAATTATGTATTTGCTCATTCAAACTCGATAGACCATAAAATTCTGCTTCTTTCCGTATCTGTGAACCACAATCTTCAAGAATGCCGTCGGATATTTGACCATCTCTTAGATAGTCTAGAATATGATGAAAGAAAGTCCCATCACGATCAATGAAGAAAGATCCATCAATTCTCTTAACAAAACCACCTTTCCTTCCTGCTACCATCATCCCAAACATGCTATCAGCGAATTTCGTAAGGACTTTACGGCTTACTATAAATTCTCGCCCACCAACATCTATTTTAACATTGTTATAATTCTCAATTTGTTTTTCCAAACTTGGCAGCATATAAAATTTGGCGTCATCATGAAGTGATACACCACACTCTTTAAGAGCACCATCAGAAATAGCCTCATATCTGAGATACTCAAGTATGTGATGGAAGTTTGTCCCATCATGCTCAACGTAAAAAGAACCATCTTCTCTCTTCTTAAAAGCGCATGCCTTTCCTGACAACATCCTGCCAAATATGCTCTCTGGATACTGCTTCAGGACTTCTCGCATCACTACAAATTTTTTACCACCCACATTCAGCCTTACATGGTTGTAATTATGTATTTGCTCATTCAAACTCGATAGACCATAAAATTCTGCTTCTTTCTGCATCTGCGAACCACAATCTTCAAGAATGCCGTCTGATATTTGACCATCTCTTAGATAGTCTAGAATATGATGAAAGAAAGTGCCATCACGATCAATGAAGAAAGATCCATCAATTCTCTTAACAAAACCACCTTTCTTTCCTGCTACCATCATCCCAAACATGCTATCAGCGAATTTCGTAAGGACTTTACGGCTTACTATAAATTCTCGCCCACCAACATCTATTTTAACATTGTTATAATTCTCAATTTGTTTTTCCAAACTTGGCAGCATATAAAATTTGGCGTCATCATGAAGTGATACACCACACTCTTGAATAACATCATCAGAAATAGTCCCATATCTGAGATATTCAAGTATTTCATGGAAGTTTGTTCCATCATGGTCAACGCAAAAAGAACCATCTTCTCTTTTCTTAAAAGCGCATGCTTTTCCTGACAACATCCTTCCAAATATGCTCTCTGGATACTGCCTCAGGACATCTCGTGTGACTACAAAGTTTTTACTACCCACATGCAGCTTTACATGGTTGTAATTATGTATTTGCTCATTCAAATTCGATAGACCATAAAATTCTGCTTCTTTCTGCATCTGTGAGCAACAATCGTCAAGAATTCCTTCTGATATTTTGCCATCTCTTAGATAGTCTAGAATATGATGAAAGAAAGTCCCATCACGATCAATGAAGAAAGACCCATCATCTTCCTTCTTCAGGTCAAATTTCTCTGAGAACATTGAAGCCAGAATACTCTCTGGTTCTTTTCTCAGTGTCTTCAGAGATGTTTTGAATATTCTACCACCAACATCAATCTTTACGTTCTCACCAAAATGGATATTCGACAATTTCTTTGATACTTCTTTGTGATGGTTTGTTGCTTCATCCAGAACTTTCAAGTTGGCATCCAATAAATTCAGAAATGACTTCAACTTCTCTTCAGTTGCACATAACTCTTTTCTTGTTTCATCTACCATACTATTTATTGCAATTTCATCCTCTTCCTTAACATTCTCACTGCCAGTATCATCATCTCCATTCAGCTCGTTGTTTATAGCCTTCACTAGTCCGACTAGGCCATAGTATTCCGCCTCTCGCAAAATTTCTTCGGCATCCATTTTCAAAACTGAAAGAACAGGAGCTGTCCCAGATCTCAAATAATTGAGAACGTGGCGAAAATGTGTCCCGTCTCTATCTATAAAGTAACAACCATCATTTCCTTGCTTTAGATCAAAGCAAGCGGAAAACATGTCAGCCAGTAAACTCCCCCGGCATTTCGTCAACGTCTCCAAACGTGTCTGGTAAATATGTCCGCCGACGTTCAATTTGATAGTATTTTCAAAGTTGATTGATGGTATTTTGCATGATAAGTTAACGAGGCGTTCTTCCTTCGCTTTCAACGTGGCTATATTATTTTCAAAGAGTGTAATCGATGATATAACAGCATTTGTCAGGTCTTCAAAATCTTTTTGAGTCTTTTTCAGTTGGTCATGAAAGCTTGCAAAATTAGGCCTGCAATTGACTTGCGGTTTTGTTTCGATAACTTGGCCTTCGTGTTCAATAGGCTCATCAGCCGAGCTGGATTCTGACTTTCCTTCTAGAATGACAGATGCCATTTTGTACAATGTTATTTCTAGAAATCTTTGGTTATTTAGAGTCTTTTCTCAATTTACTTTGTCCGCAATCCTTTGGTCAGCGGAGGCTAAATTCATAATTGTTCCAATAACAATGAAGTGGAAGTTTTGAAGAAGATTGAGGTCAGGGCTGTTATGTTTGATTTCTCAAGTGGAAATCTGGAATTAGAGTGGCTTGATTGGTTTGGCGGAAGTATTTTTGATGTATGTAGGGGGAAATATCTAGCTTGGAAAGGCGGAGTGAACAACTAGACACCCAAATCTTGAGTATGCCCGTGGGGACTTATTTGCAAAAAGAATTTTGTGGCGATTAGAGTGAAAAGTCACAAAGTGGCTATTTTACGAACAACATTTAATACTCAGTAGCAGTTCTTTTCATTATCATCAGAAAATTCACGTTTCTTTTTAGTTCTTTGTCTCCAGTGAAATGAATGCAATACTGCATGATAATATTTTTCTGCAATTATGTTTCCCTGGAATAAGTTCCGATGGGCGCTTATTTGTGGGGGGGGCGCTTATTTGCAAAGTTGAGTTTCTAGGAGAGGGCTTATTCGAGGGGCACTGTTTTAAAAGTGGGAAGGGCTTATTTGAGGATTTACGGTACAGTATTTTTGGGGCACAAAGACTGTCTTCTGCAGCATACGGGCTTTCCGTATGAATAAATGGTATGAGAATATTGAGGAAGCACTGAATCACTGAAGTTTAAAACTCTTACTATATTACTATGATTTTCATACAAAACTTAGGTTAAAAAACAAAATTTAAGTATTCTAAGGCGTATCATAAAATTAGATATTCCTTTAAATAAATAGTAGAAGTTGACGACGAAGACAAGGAAAAACTGGGCAAGCAAACTGAGACAGATGCCATTGTGTACAACGTTACTTCCTGAAATCTTTGGTTATTTAGAGATCTAATCGTTACACATTCATAAAAATACGAAGGGCAGCAGCGTCCTTTGTCAGTTTTCCGTTGTCCACAATCCTTTGGTCAGCGGAGGCTAAGTTCTCAATTGTTCCAATAACAATGAAATGGAAGTTTTGATAGAGGTCAGGGCTGTTATGTTTAATCTCTCAAGTGGAAATCTGGAATTAGAGTGGCTTGATTGGTTTGCTAGAATTAGTTTCGATGTATGTATGGGAGAAATATCTAGGCTGAAAGGCGGAGTGAAGAACTAGACACCCAAGTCCAGGCGTCCCGTAAACCCTCTAATATTCCTGCGAGGACTTACTTGGACTTACTTTTTTGGTGGGGGCTTATCCGAGGGGGATGGCTTATTTCAAAGCTTGGCATTTTCCTCAGAGGTTGACAGAAAATACGACAAAAGTTTGTTAATGAACTAGAGTGAAATATCACAAAGAGGCTATTTTACGACTAACATTTAACAGCCAGTAACGGTTTTTTTCATTATCATCACGAATTTCATGTTTCTTTTTAGTTGTTTGTCTTCAGTGAAAGGAAGCGATACTGTATAGCTATTATTCTGCAATTATGCTCCCCTCGAATAAGTTCCCATGGGGGCTTATTTGAGGGGGGCACTTATTTGCAAAATTGAGTTTCTCGGTAAGGGCGTATTCGAGGGACACTTATTTCAAAGTGGGGGGCTTATACGAGGATTTACGTACACCATTTTTTGGGGACACAAAGACTGTCTACTGCAGCATACGGGTTGTCTATGTGAATAAACGGTAAGAGAATATTGAGGAATCACTGAATCACTGAATCACTGAAACTTGAAAATAATTGAAACAATTTGTTGCTCAGTTCGACTGCTGTTTTGCTTTATGATGAAGTAGGACATCGACAAATATTTTAATATATTCCTTTGATTTTCAGCTACATCTTTTAATAATAATCAAAGACTCAAAACAAAAATTCAAGCATAAAATTGGAGATTCATGAGAATTTTCCTTCCTCCCGTTGCTTATTAACACCCCATTCTATTACATTCTACAAATCGATCATGATCAAAACACGCAGAAAATTAAATCACCTTTTAATTAAACAATTTTACCAGCATGAACCACCTTCTCTTAAAACTCCTTTTCTATTGAAAGGCTGGCGACATTCATACTCTCTTCTATTAGCACTCTCTTTTTATTGAAAACTAGCCGACATAAATACCCCTTCTATTCGCACCAGTTGTGATTTCTAGGGGGTTCATGGGGCGGAGCCTACCTTGTTAAACTTGTATTTTATTTTTGGGGGCTCAACCCCCCACGTTTTTGCATCAATCTTGCTTTTCAAAGCGCATTGATTTTGCTTCCCATGCATGGCTCCTCCACATCCACGCAAGCCACCCTTACAATAATTAACGCGTTGAAGAGAAAAAGTCGTAAGTTTTAAACAGCCCTTTTAGAGATTCTTGATATCGCTATGAGAGAACTCATGCTCTCCTCTATCTTACAATTTATGGATAGGAATTAAGTGTAAATTGGCCACACCCACTTTCTGACATCGCACCTAGAGCCTCCTTGTTAAAATGTTTAGAAATCACCCCTGATTCGCACCCTCCTTCTTTTAGGAATTGGCCGATGTGAACACACCCTTCTATTAGAGACACCAAAGTAAATTGGAAAACCGAACATTTTTACAGGGCTCCTACGCCTCTGACAAGTCCTAAAATATCCTAGAAAAAGAGAACTATCCTAAAACTCCTAAAAATACCCTCAAGTTTCAGGAATACTTTGCTGTTCCCCTGACTTTCTCTTAAATTTTTCATAAGTTGAATTTCCTTTCAGCAGCTACGTTTCTTAATAAATTATTTTGTGATAGCTTATCATAACAAAAATGGTCATAGTCAAATAATACATTCTCTCAAATTCTACTGTGAATGAATTATTTCCTCAATACGTCATATATGTGACCTTTTATCCATTTTTTTCCAAAATACCTCAACGCTTATCGATTTTCTTTGGAATCTGCAAAACTTGCTAATAATGGGGCGAAGAAATCCCCATGAACTCTTCTGAATATCCTAAAGAAATTGGTGAAAAAAGAGTGGGAACCCTGATTGAAGGCATTGAGGCTGAGATAGGAATGCTCAATTTCCCAAAGCCTCATCAGGGCAACGCCCAAAACAAGAGATAAGCCTCGCAGAGGTGATTTCTAGGGGGCTCAGGGAGATGGAGCCCCCTTGTTAAAACTTCTGTTATGTTTGGGGGGCTCAGGCCCCCCTAAAACTCTTGGATTGGCTTGGCTTTTCAGAGTTTATTCGCCTTGCTTCCAAAGTGTTATGATTAATTGATTGTGCACTGCTACATGGTTATTGAGGCACTTCTTATTGTTGATTATACTATATCAGTATTAAACTATACTATCATGTTTCCATCTTTGAAGACATGGGTATGGTTGTAGCTGGGCCACACCCAAACTATGGGCGTGGTTGCGCCTAGAGCCCCCCTTGTTAAAATTTTTATAAATTACCACTGAAGCCATGCTCACTACAGTTGGAATTGTTTACTTGCGAAGCTTCTTGAACATGGAGCATACACGGCATACGGAAAATCTCTAGTCATTAACATCCACTTAAGCGGCTGACCTGACTTAGCGTTGGACAGGACTGAAAGAAGAAAAGACCATTCCCCGTAACATCGGGTTTTGAATAAAAGGTGTTGGTGGAATAAACCCGTTGGGTGGGAACATTCCATGTGAGTAATAGACGGGGTGGGTGAAATATACGGAGTGAAACGGAATTTTCCTCAAGCCAAATGGGGTATTCTGTAATTTTTCTTTTGTTTATTAGTTCATAGAATCACAAAAGGCAAGCCAAAATTCGTTGCATGACTCCTATGCTTATGGGGGAATTCTAAGTTTATGTTTGCGGAATTTGAAAAAGGTTACCTTCATACACCAGTTGATATTGTGGAGTTTCTTCGAGAAATTGTTAGTGTAAGCATTATATAGCTTGTTCGAGAGGACAATTATCCTGGACATTTAACATCTCCGAAAAGCACCTCGCAGATAGGCTCATTTAACTCGCCTTACGAGCACATATAAGCCCTGGGCTATATGGCAGAGAATTGCGGTATGCCAGGACTTTCCTGGTGATCAGGCATGAGGTTTCTTCAGTGTCCTTCAGTGAGACTTACGAGATGTGTAATGAACAAAACCCTAATCAAGTGAGAAATAGGAACCGTGAACAGTTTTAGAAATATTGAATTCCATAATAATTGGAGGGTTGGGAATAGTCAAAGGGGGTTAGAAAAAATCTCGAAAGGTAGCAATCAGGGGGATGATTATATTGTACTCATAAGTATGTATCCCTGACCAACATTGTAGATATGGTTTGAATCAATCATACATCCTTATTGAATACAGCAATTAGAGTTACCTCATAAGGCTTTTTATTCAACACTTGATACCACTTCTAGCTTCTTTGTTTCTTTTTCTGTTCTTCTGTGAATTCAGCAAAGATCTACCAAGGCAGCGCCCAAGAAAAGCCATGCTCACTGCAGTTGAAATTATTTTATTGAAAAGCTCTTTGGATAGAGCACATCAAAAGTATCCAAAGATTCTCTTTTCATTAACATCCAAACTATCCCCATGCTCTTCAATGTCAAATAGTTGGGGTGAGTGGAAGTTTTGCTCAAAATAAATAAACAAACAGGATGAGCGTAATTTTTTTGTGAATATTATTTGTAGTTAAGCTTTTAAATGAAAACGCAATGAAATGTACTAATCTAAACGTAGATAAAAACGAAAATATCAAACAGTAAGAAAGAAAGGAGTAACAATAATCAGTACCATTTCGATACAGGAGTTTGCTCTAAAACTAGAATTATTATCTTTTCAAATTACAGCACCTGTTTAGGATACCAAAGACTGTCCTATTATCAAAACTTATTGTTTTACAGTTGAATTTCAAAGCCAATCATTCTCTTAGAATTCTATTGACATCAGCGAGCCATCCACTATCTCATTGCACAGCCCACAATCAAGCACACTGAAATTATGCCTTCTACGCATGCTCTTAGACTCCCTTAGGGGAATGACCATTAGCACTTCAACCTGAGGGCTTTGCATCGCTAACAAACATGTCATGTTTCTGCCAGTGCTGGATTGGGTGTTAGCTTAGAGGATGATGTCCCTATGTCTTGATGATGAAACCATCCTTTCCTTTTAACATCCTTCCAAATAGACTTTCTGGGAATTTATTTAGCACTCTTTTGCTCACTACAATTTTCTGCCATCAATACTGAGTTTAACAGTGATAATAGATTATGTCTTTCAAACCAGGCAGCATATAAAATTGAGCATCAGCAAGAAGAGATTCAGTATCCTGACGTATGACATCATAGGAAAGAGTACCAGATATGAGGTAGGTTAGGATGTGATGAAAGTTTCTGCCATCACGCTTAACAAAGTACGATCCATCATGTCGTTTTATATAATTACCATTCTCTCCTGCTAACATCCTCCCAAACAAGCTCTCTGGGAATGTATTCAGCACTCTTTTGGTCACTACAAATTCTCTGCCATTAATACTCAGCTTAACTGTGTGATAACTGATTTGTTCTTTCAAGCCAGGCAGCATATAAAATTCAGCATCAGCAAGAAGAGATTCAGTATGCTGATCTATGACATCATCAGAAAGACTACCAGATCTGAGGTAGGCTAGGATGTGGTCAAAGTTTGTTCCATCATGCTGGAGGAAGTAAGACCCATCACTTCTTTTTACATAACCACCATCCTCTCCTTCTAACAGCAATTTACGACTTATTACAAATTCTGTTCCACCGACATCTACCTTAACATTATGATAATTCTCAATGTGCCTTTCCAAACTTGGAAGCATATAGAACTTTGCATCATCATGAAATGATACACCACACTCTCTAATAACATCATCAGAAATAATCCCATATCTGAGATATTCAAGTATGTGATGAAACTCTGTCCCATCACGCTCAACGTAAAAAGAACCATCTTCTCTTTTCTTAAAAGCGCATGCCTTTCCTGACAATATCCTTCCAAACATGCTCTCTGGATACTGCTTCAGGAGTTCTCGTGTGACTGCAAATTCTCTACCACCCACATTCAGCTTTACATGGTTGTAATTATGTATTTGCTCTTTCAAACCCGATAGACCATAAAATTCTGCTTCTTTCTGCATCTGTGAACCGTTATCTTCAAGAATGTCTTCTGATATTGTACCATCTCTTAGATAGTCTAGAATATGATGAAAGAAAGTGCCATCACGATCAATAAAAAAAGATCCATCATCTTCCTTCTTCAGGTCAAACTTCTCTGAGAACATTGAAGCTAGAACACTCTCTGATTCTTTTCTCAGTGTCTGCAGAGATGTTTTGAATATTCTACCACCAACATCAATCTTTACATTCTCACCAAAATGAATATTCGATAATTTCTTTGATACTTCGTTGTGATGGTGTGTTGCTTCATCCAAAACTTTCAAGGTGGCATGCAGTAAATTCAGAAATGACTTCAACTTCTCTTCAGTTGCACATAACTCTTTTCTTGTTTCATCTACCACACGATTCATTGCAATTTCATCCTCTTCCTTAACATTCTCACTGCCAGTATCATCATCTCCATTCAGCCTGTTGTTTATAGCCTTCATTAGTCCGACTAGGCCATAGTAGTCCGCCTCTTCCAAAATTTCTTCTGCATCCGTTTTCAAAACTGAAAGAACAGGAGCTTTTCCTGATCTCAAATAATTGACAATGTGACGAAAATGTGTCCCGTCTCTATCTATAAAATAACAACCATCATTTCCTTGCTTTAAATCAAAGCGAGCGGAAAACATGTCAGCCAGCAAACTCCCCGGGTATTTCGTCAACGTCTCCAAACTCGTCTGGTAAATATGTCCACCGATGTTCAATTTGATAGTACTTTCAAAGTTGATTGATGGTATTGTGCGTGATAAGTTAACGAAGCGTTCTTCCTTCGCATTCAACGTGGCTATATTATTTTCAAAGAGTGTAATCGATGATATAACAGCATTTTTCAGGTCTTCAAAATCTTTTTGAGTCTTTTTGATTTGGTCATGAAAGCTTGCAAAATTAGGCCAACAATTGACTTGCGGTTTTCTTTCAATAACTTGGTCTTCGTGTTCAATAGGCTCATCAGCC
>WIPJ01014698.1:0-14201 GCA_018155075.1 Cassiopea andromeda | reverse complement strand
CCCAACCAAATCCGATTTTGTTAATTTTGCACCATAAATGATAGCTATCCGAAAAAACAATGGAAACATACTTGAAAATTGATTTGCGTATAAGGAGAGACAGACCCCCAAAAGGTCTGCCCCCTAAATGATTCTTACAACCTGGTTCGTGAAACTCAGAGAAATGGTCATTTAAATTAAAACATGATATGTCAGTAGGATCTCTCCAAGTTTCAGAAAAGCAAATTAAATCATTGCGTTTTAAAATTTTATTAAACAGATCACAACTTGTTTGTTTGATAATTTGAGCTTTTGAAATTCCAAAACCATTGAAATTCCACACAGAAAAGTTTAGAGAATTTTTATTAGAAAGATTGGTATTTTGTTGAAAAAGTTGATAATGATTTTTAGGTAAACTGAACATTGAATATGGAGTTCGATTTATTATGTTTGCTGTTCCATCTCGGCCAAGATCCTATTGCCGTGCATGCACTAAATCATAGTAATCTGCGTAAGATCTTATCTCATTGGTACGAGAATCATTTATATATTTAAATTTTATTCGTCCATCAATGGTCCATACACTCTCGATATTTAAAAATCTACGTTTCGAGCTTACCTCATCGAATATACGTTTTATGCCGGGAGCCAAATCTTCCTGAATTTTTACAGTTTTTGCTTTCTTTTTCGCCCTCATCACCTTCTCTTTTGATTTATGGCTCATAAATTTAACTAATATCGCTCGAGGTACACCGGCATGACGACGCCCTACACGGTGCACTATATCTATATCACTGTTCTCAAAATCAAGATCTAGTTCCTTCTTTAAAGTGTCAATTGTTACCTTTTCGATGTCTTCTCCGCTTTGTTCCACAACTCCTTTTATCCTTTTATTGAGTTTTTCCGTGAATATTGCTCCTGACGATCCATTACAAATTGCAAATCGCGGCCATGATCAGACATTTCACCAACATTGTCCGAAATCAAGTTCACTTTATCTTCCAAAGCCGATTGTTTAGCTTTAAGGTCATCGATATCTTTTTTAAAAGTTTCAATTTCTTTTTCGATGATCGAGAGCCGGGCCTCGATTCCACGTCTCCAGAAAGTAATAACATATAGAACGGGTCCATACCTGTCAAACCAGAAGAATAGGCCCTTCTCTGACGCATTCGTCTTCGTGTAGACTTTGACGATTTAAAACTTCTCCACGCTTTTCCACATAAACGACAAAATCCTTTTGAACAACCATAAATAATAAACCTATCCGTATTATAATCAACTGTATCCATATCTATCTTCCTGCAATCGCAATTACCGAAAGCAAAGCAAAAACGAAGAGCGCAAAGAAAGCACGTGCTGTTAACTCCATTGTGACAGTTAAAGTCCTATATGCGTCGTGATATGCACTAATATCGTTGTTTACTATATGTTTCATTCAAGTATAGCCTAAAATTAGCCATGTTTACGTTCACGAGTTGTTTTTCCAAATTGTTTATTAGCCATATTTACGTAAATTCCGTATCTTGTTATTCTTACTTTTGATTGGTAGTAATTTATAGATTTTGTGTAAGTTACCTATGAAAAGGAGAGAGTGAAGATTGAGGGAGAGAGTAACTGGATACAAAATGGTGTCTTTCTGAGAGTTCTCTTGGCACTTTAATAACTAAATTCCTGAACCAGCTGATAGTCAGCGTGGGGACGCTGAAATGTTTCTACATAAGCTAGCAAGACGCCATTTTGACATACATCATGTATGTGGTGCGACTTCTAATACTAGATAGGCAAATCTTTGCTGGTAAAGAAAAAATCATTTCTACATGCATAAATAAGGGAGAAAAGTAAAGTTGATTTTTGATACTGTATAAATGAAAATGAATATGAACCTGGGAAGAGTTTGTCTGAATGCATGATAAGTCCACATATCAAAAGCCAGTTGATACGAGACATTCTTCTTCATGCTCTTCATTATTCTGTAAATGTCAGCTGGCTTACATCCATGGGAACTTCGTCGGCAAGGCAGTATTCTGTTTTTAGTGTAACAGGCTACACTATCTAAAAGCTATAAAGAAGTCAAGCAGAATAAAATAGTACTCCTTCCGGACAAGACATTCGCTGTGTTGAAACTTCAACTAAAACCTCTCAGAAAAAGGCGGCTAGCAGCTCATCAACGTTCCCCATCTTGCAATGGGTTTGAGCTTTTTCTTTTTCTCTTATAAGCTCTGTTTCTCTTGAAATCTTTTTTTTCTTGTGAGTTTTGCATCTTTCTGCATTCCAAATCAATATTTATTCCGTTGCTATGGTGTTCATTCCGTTCGGCTTCTATTTGGTATTTATAGGGCGTATGTCCCAATAGTTGGCGGATGTCCTAATTGAATGGCACTTTATTCAGCATTTAGGGTACCACAGCGTGAAGGCAATAATCACCAAATGAAGTTCAAGAGATGATTCACGACGAAAAGCAGTTTGGCGGGTATCGCAATTCAACAACGCTATATTCATGGTACGGTAACATGAAGGCAAAAATCACTAATTGATTCTTGAGAGTTAGCTTTACATGGATGCGTTTAGGCTAGCAGGATACCATTTTGACATAAATCATGTCAGTGGTACTACTTACAATACTAGACAGGAAAGCCTTTTCATCTTAGTAAGTAATATCGGGGAAAGGCCGCAGGGCCGATAAGAAGGCACCCGATAAAGGAAAAACTGAGAGGATGGGGGAAGTTTAAGTAGACAGGGAGATAAGATTAAGTTTGTTGATATAGTATGTAAAAGATGACAAATTGTAGGATTCAAGGAAAGTAGTTGGTGGCAATGACTTCCACAATTGAGAAGTTCTAGGAATGAAAGATGATTTGTGAGCTAGAGGTAGTGAATTAGGTAGTGTAACTTGGAAAGGGTGTGAATAGATAGAGCTTCTTGTGGTTCGAACACACCTCACAAGATGAGGATGCTGGTAGGAAAACATAATTTCTACATGCATAAATAAGAAAGAAAGGTAATGTTGATTCAAAATACTATATAGATGAAACTAAAAATGAACCTGGGAAGAGTGTGTCCGAATGCATGATTAGTCCATATATCAAAAGCCATTTGATATCAAACCGTCTTTTCCATACGCTTCTTTGTTCTGTAAATGTCAGATGCCTTTCATCCATGAGTACTTCGAACAGTAAGGCAGTATTCTTGTAAGTGTAATAAGTAACGTTATCTAAATGCTAGAAGGAAGTCAAATAGCAAAACATAGCATTCCTTCTCGGACCAAACATTTCCTGCTTTGAAACTTCAACTAAAGTCACACAGCTATCTGCGGCAAACAGCCGCCGTCCTCAAACAATAGTCTGGCCGAGAGTGATGACGAAATCCCAATCGATGAAGAGTGAATTTGCTTCCTCTCATTAGACTTCTGATAAATTAGAGCATTGTCACAACTTGTGACTCAAAAGTCGCTGAGGTCGGCGGCTGGTAGCCTCCTATTGTTGAGTGACTTTAGTTGAAGTTTCAAAGCAGCAAAGGTGTAGTCCGAAAAGGAGCAATATATTTTGCTATTTGATTGCCTTCTAGCTTTTAGATGACGTTGCTTATTACACTTACAAGAATACTGCCTTACTGATCGAAGAAAACCTTCACTGGTCTATGTTATCGTTACTGAATTAGGATTGGCCTAAGTTTAGCTTACTCTAAAGTACTGTGACAGAATGCAGACAGCTAACAAACAACGGAATATATAGAGAACCGAAAAAACCCAAGCCGGGGGTGACTACCCTACAGTCTATACACTCATTTTGATAGTCTCTCACTGGTTTAGTGTGTTCTTATCTATCGTGCTTTCCAAATTTGCTTGTCATATATGGCCTTTCACAGTGAAGTATGTAATATCAAACGGTTTCTACAACAAAATCGTTTTCCATTACAACTTGTTGATCGGATTATTAAAAGGGTTCTTAACAAACAATATGTAGTTGATATAAAGCCCATTACTGTCGCTAAGCTCCCTATACTTCTTTCTCTTCCCTATCTAAGTGTCTATGATATACACCTCAAAAAAAAACAACTTTCTAAATATCTTTATAAAATTTACCCCCATGTTGACTTTAAGATTGTTTTTGGGGCTAATAAACCTATTGGTCACCTTTTCCCCTTTAAAGATCGTGTCCCTAGTCACGTTTGCTCCTCTGTTGTTTACAAGTTCATGTGTAGTAGCTGTCAGGCTACTTTTTATGGCAAAACATCATGCCATTTCATTGTTCGCTGTAGAGAGCATCTAGGGATTAATAGAAAAGGTAACAGTGTCAAAGTCGCCTCGTCAGCCATTAGAGATCATATAAAAGACACTGGTCACAGTGCCTCTTTGTATTATCGATAAAACTAAGAACGAGCTTGATTTACTAATTCATGAAAATCTTCTTACTCTTAGAGATCGCTCCACGATTAATTTCCTGAGCTCCTCAACTCTCCTTTGTTTATTTTAGTTCTCTAAGGCTTTTAGTCATTACTTATAATATAGCCTGTATACCCTTGTTCTAACAGTTCTATTTTCTTATTGTATATATGTGGTGCTTATGGTGGTTTTTCCTTAATAGGTTTATTTCCCTTTATGGTCTCCCGCAGGAATTTACTTGCTTGACTTCCCAATTGTTTTTCCCACTTGTTTTTCCCCATTTCTAAAACCTCCCGCTGGTACAGTTAACAGCTAACTTGATTTACTAATACATGAAAGTCTTCTTACTCTTAGAGATCATCCCACGCTCAGTTTTGCAGAGCTCCTCAATTCCCTTTTGCTTATTTTAGTTCCCTAAAGCTCTTCACCACGTACTCTTTACTTATGTAAATATCAGCCTCTTTACCATAGTTCCCTTGTTTTGATAGTTCATTTTTCCTTATTTAGGCAATAAGAGTGTTTTCTCTGGTTGGTGGTATTCTCCAATTAGGCCTTTATTTTTGATTTCAATTATGGTCTCCCCGTGAGTATACTTTCCTTGATTTCCCAATTGTTTTTCCCATTTGTTGCTTTCCCCAATTTCATTTATAAAACTTCCTATTGCCACTTTTATATTGACATGATGTCTCGAAACGTTTTAACATCGTATATGTCTATTGGCGAAGTCCTAATTTCATGGTACGTATGTCGAATTAATGGAATGTCGAAGTAACTAAAGAGGAAAAGATATTTGTCTTCGTGGCTCTTCTCTTGAAATTCAGTTAGTGATTGTTGCCATCAGGTCACGGTACCCTGAATACTGAATAAAGTGCCATTCAATTACGACATTCACAAACTTGTGGGAAATACGCCCTATAAATACCAAAAAGAAGCCGAACGGGTTGAACACTGTAGCAACGGAATAAATAATGATTTGGAATGCAGAAAGACGCAAAAATTAAAGGAGAAAAAGCTCAAAACCTTTGCAAGCTGGGGGGACGTTAATGAGCTGGTAGCCGCTTTTTTCTGAGAGGCTTTAGTTGAAGTTTCAAAACAGCAAATGTCTTGTCCGAAAAGGAGTACTATCTTCTTCTGCTTGACTTCCTTCTAGCTTTTAGAAAACGTAACCTCTTGCACTAAAAAAAAGAATACTGCCTTTCTGATAGAATTTCTCATGGATGTTAGCCATCTGACATTTACAGACCAAAGAAGCGCATGGAAAAGAAGGTTTCGTATCAAATGGCTTGTGATATATGAACTTATCATACATTCAGACAAACTATTCTCAGATTCCCATTTAGTTTCATCTATATAGTATTTTGAATCAACCTTACCTTTCTTTCTCATTCATGTATGTAAAAATGATTTGTTCTTACCAGCAAAGACGTGCCTGTCTAGTATTAGAAGTCGTACCACGGACATGATGTATGTCAGAATGCAGAAGGAAGCAAAAAGCACAAGAGAAAAAGACAAAGGTCAAACCCATTACAAGCTGAGGGGGGTGTTAATGAATTTATGACCCCGCTGATTTGAAGACACCATTGCTTATTATAACCACCCTCATCTATTCACTTTAATAAATTTGGACTTACTTCATAACTACATAGATCATTCCTCTTAATATATAAATATATTGACTCCCAAGAAATTGACATATTCTTGTCTTCTGTTTTGCTGTTTTTGCGTGAAAAGGCATGTCTACAAACAGTTTCTTTTCTTATATATACTCTCTTGTCACGGCCCCGCTATTCCACTTATTTTGAACCCCCGATCATTAATTTCTGACAATTCCTAGACCCCTCTTCCCCACTTTTATTATAGAGTTTAGAGTGTAAATGTTTTAAGAACAAAGATTTTATTACCAAATGGCAAAATGTCCTAACGAAATTAGAAAAAATACTTTCAGTACCAGGCGCCCACCCAAAGTTCTTGCAAAATAAGAAGGACCCATAAATTCAGTGTCATCGCGAGGTGACACTTTGGTTCGTGGTGAGGGGGAATTCTGATAAACGTTTCAAAAGCCAACGCGGAAGTTTTCCGGTCCTAGTGTAACGTTCTATGAATCGGCACAAATTGGTAGAGAAATACGAGAAAAGACTAGACTCTTACCATCTCAACATAACTGTAAAGAACTCAAATTTCACACCTCTAAACAATACAAACATCTCTAGTTCTAGTCATGTGATACCACAGTCATGTGACATAACGTCACATCTCCCTCTCAAACATGTCAAATACTTAGTTCTTCATTAGTAACTCAATGAAGTCTTTGCTTCTTCATCAACATAAACATTTCTTATCTGTTTATGCTTGGTAATACTGAGGTCTTTTTACCGTTCTTCCACTTCTTGCAGTAGTAACCTAGGATTTTCGTTGTTAACACGTTGTTTTGCTGCAACACCTGTTGTACTCGTATTCCCATTATTAATAGTATTCTCATTATTGATAGTGTTCTTGCTGAACTGAGTTGACATCCTTTCAATAACAGCGTTGTTGATTCCTGTGTCCTTCTTTGGCACTGAGTATTCATTAACTTTCTCCTTGAACTTCTCTTTTGTCTCCATGGCATGTCTTCTGTTACGTCTATACAATATTCCATCTTCAGTTCTAACTTCATATGACCTAGGGTCTACTCTTCCAGTTACTTTGGCTTTAATGCATTCTTTATCTTTATGCTGCATCTTTATTCTAACAACATCTCCTGTTTTTAACTCTTTTAAATCTTTAGCTCCTCTATCATAGTAACGCTTTTCTCTGTTCTTTCTCTCCTCTAACTTCTTCTGCGTGTGTCTTTCTGTCTTTGGCTTTAACAACTTATCACTGGTTGGCAACAGTGTCCTTGTTCTCCTTCCAAATAATCTCTGTGCTGGGGAACTTCCTACTCCTTCCGTTGGTGTATTACGATAGGCTAGAAGTGCTAAATTATAATCTGATCCAGCATAGTTTGTCTTTTGTAAGATGTTTTTCGCTATTTTTACTACGTTTTCTGCCTTCCCGTTTGGCTGTAGATATCTTGGAGAGCTGGTTTTATGCTCAAACTCATATTCTTTACTAAACTCTGCAAACTCTTTAGAATTGTAAGGTGGGCCATTGTCACTGACGAATTGGTATGGAATCCCATGTCGTGCAAATTGTGACTTTAGCTTTGAAATGAATGATCTACCTTTCTTGTCATAAATTTTGTCTACCTCAATAAAATCTAAATAAAGGTCTACAAAAGTAAGAAAATGTTCATTTTGCAACTCAAAAAGATCTGAACCAACATTCTGACAGGGTCTATTTGGAATAGCATGTCCTATCATTGGCTCCTTCTGTTGTCTGTCTTGGTATACTTTACAAACTTCGCATCTTGAAATGAATGTCTTAACGTCTTCATTCATTGGAGGCCAATACATCACTTATCTTCCGCTACAAAGATATCCCTGTACCCCTAAATGACTACGGTACATTCTTTGCATCATATCTTCTCTCAGAACTTTGCGAATAACTAATCTTTCTCCTTTAAAAATAAGACCTTCTTGAAAGATAAGTTCCTCCCTGAAACTATAGTAACACTTCACTGACTTAGAATCTTGACCTATGTCTTCTGGCCATCCTTCTTGGATTAACCTTTTTAATTCTGACATCTCGTTGTCTTGCTCTGTTGCTTTCTGAACTCTCTTAAGTCCATCTTGTGAAACAGACAAATATTGCAACATGTTAATGCTCTCTACTTCTCTTTCTATATGAGACCTTTCTTCCTCTGTCATGCAAACATCACACATTATATCTCTATCTACATTTGTTATCCTTGACTTTAGATCTGCTTAACATGTCTGCTAAGAAAATTTCAGAACCCTCCTTATATGTAATGTCAAAATCAAATCTTTGCAAATGAAAGGTCATTCTTTGTAAGCGTTTTGGTGCACTTAGCACACTCTTCTTCATGATTGGTTCCAAAGGTTTGTGACCACTTTCAACCGTGAACTTTCTACCGTACAAGTAGCTCTCAAACTTTTCGACTCCAAAAACTATTGCAAAAAGTTCTTTCTCTATCTGAGCATAATTGGTATCTGAATTAGTGATTGATCTTGAAGCATAGGCTATAGGATGTCCATTTTGCAGTAAACAGGCATCTAAGCCATATTGTGATGCATCACAATGTAATGTGACTTCCTCAGTAGATTTTTAAAACTTTAGAACAAGTGCTTCAGTGATAATCCTTTTCACTGGTGTAAAACACTTGTCCTGAATGCTGCTGTCCCATTTTAATTCTGTGCTATCTTTCAAAAGCATTCTTAATGGTGCAGTTCCTTGAGAAAGACCTGGTGCAAACTTTTGCAGGGCATCTGTCATACCCATAAATCTACGAAGTTGTCGCTTATCCTCAGGTGGTGGCATTTTAATAGTTGCTTCAGCTTTCTTAGGATCTGGTTTGAGACCTTCCTCTGAAATGACATGACCTACATACTTTAACTCTAGGACTTTGAATTTCATCTTATCTTCATTAAGCTTTATGTTTCTTTGCAAACATCTCTCTAGCAGTGCTTTGAAATTGTGATCATGGTCCTTCATAGCTTCATCTTTAGAATCCCCTACTCCAAAAACAATTATGTCATCTGCTACTGTCTGTACACCATTTAGGCCTAGTAAAGTGTCATTTAGCCTTCGTTGAAATTCTTCTGGGGCTACGGAAATTCCAAACGGCATCTTAAGCCACATACATCTAACCCATGGGGTTGCATATGTACTCAATTTACTACTCTCTTTATCCAGTGGAACATGTCAGAACCCATTTGTCACATCTACCATCGAAAAGATTTTTGCTTGAGACAGATCTGATAATACTTCTTCTGTTACCTGGAGTGGATAGTGGCTTCTCTTTAGAGCCTTCTTTAATGGCTTAGGGTCTAAACAAAGACGTACTTTCCCATTTGGCTTCAACATCATGACCGCTGCTGAAACCCAATCTGTAGGTTCCACAACTGGCTTAATTATACCCAATTTTGTCAGCTTATCTAACTCATGCTTTTAGTTTGCTTTAAAAACTATAGGTGGTTTTCTTGGCGGTAGCTGAAAAGGAGGCCCATAGGGGTCAATTTGAAGGTGTAACACATCACTGAACTGTCCTTCACCTCTAAAAACTTCCTTAAACTCTGATATAACTTGTTCTTTTGTCAGATTTCCTTCAACTGAATTTTCAACTGTTGAAATATTGTGCAAATTCAGAGTTATCAGTTGCATTCCTTGGATCGTCTATGCTCCTAATACTGGACTGTTCTCTTCTTGAAAAATCTGAAATTCTATTTTATACTTCTTTTTATTCTTTGGGTTTCTTACACTGAGCCTTATTTCCCAATACGCTTGATAACTGTATTGTTGTACATACACAGTGTAGCATTAGATTTGGATAAGCTTGTCAATGTTTGATCATTGCTAACTTCTTTATATTCTTGCACAGACAAAACATTAACAGTAGCTCCAGTATCAAGCTGAAGTTGAACTTTTTTACCATTAAAAATCATAGTAGCAAACAGTTTCTTCTCATAATGCACATTCTTCTGCTTCTCAGTCTCTACAACAAAAATATGCTCCTCAGCTAAACTATAATCATCAAAGGATTCAGGAATGTTGTCCTCATAATCCGCATGAAAAGTCTGTCTCATAGCTTTATTTCTGCACTTATCTGCAAAATGATTCTGCATTCCACATTTAATACAAGATTTTCCCCAAGCTGCACAATCCTCTTTCTTTTTAAAATGCTTTCTCCCACAATATTTGCAATCAATTTCCTTAGAAATTTGTTTCTTCATTCCTATAAATCCATGAACGGGATTTTTCTTTATCGCGTTTATATCCTCCTCATTTCCAATAGCTTTGAGTTGGATTGAGTGCTCTCATTTGCTCTACAAATATCTATACATCTTTTAAGTGTTAATCCAGACTCTTACAGCAACCTTTTCCTTGTCGAATTTTCTCTGATACCCATAACAATTCTATCCAGAATTAAATTTGTTTCCAAAGTACCATAATTGCACGTTTTGACCAAGTTTCTTAGCACAGCTACATAGGAATCAATAGACTCATTCAATTCCTGATCCCTCTTATTAAATTGGTATCTTTCATACGTTTCGTTCGTTTCTCCAATGTAAAATGTCTCCAATTTCTGAAACAATGTCCGCATTTGTGCGCTCAAAATCACTATCAAGATTTAGGCCATCGACAATTTCCAGAGCATCAGGACCGAAACACGTCAACAAAGTCACGGTTCTCTCTTCATTACCTTGTTTAATTAATCTCGATGCGATTTCATAATTGCACCAAACTCTTTTGAATCTCTTCCAGTTATTTGCAAGATTGCCTCTTATTTCCAGCTTCGGGGGAAACGGAACGATTTGCAACATCCGGGGTGGAGGGTCCACAACTCTCACTTCTTCATCGTCACTCATGGCTTTAGGAAGCCTACCTGTGACTGTAAATTCCGTTACAAGGTTTCGAATACGCCTTAACGCATTTCGTTACCACTTCCGGTACCATGTAACATTGTATGAAGCCGTACAAATTGTTAGAGAAACACGAGAAAAGACTAGGCTCTTACCATCTCAACATAACTGTAAAAAACTCAATTCCCACACCTATAAACATTGCAACCATCACGAGTTCTAGTCATGTGATGCAACAGTCAGGTGACGTAACGTCACACTAAGTACATGGAATGCGCTTTGGTAGCTGAGGCAAGAATTGACTATATCAAAGCATATACTATGCGATATGCACTCTACCTGCAAAGTAAATAATATAAGTTAGATAATCCTGCCCTACCCATGCAACCGAAAAAATATATGTTCTTCCCTCAAAAATGCAAGTAACATCACTGTAAAGGGAGAATTCATAGCTTACTTGGCAAAGCATAAGGTTCAAATCTTCATTGGCAGAGAACCCTGATCATATGCAAATTTTTGATGCTGGATTAACCAATGAGAATTCAGGAATTCGTCAAGAAATTCCTCTCATAGCTAATTTTCGGCAAATTTTAGCCGTTTTTAGTACCCTTCAAATAAAAAAAAATCGTGTGAAATGTTAATTCTGCTCGGTGAAGACCTGATTATGATGCTGAAGATTACAATTGTTTGCTAGATTCACGTAGACGTAAGTGATGCTTTCAGATGAATTTTCTTGAAGCAAAGCAGAATTGCATGTGGCATTCATTCTTTGATCACATTGCACAAGTCCGCCTACGCCATTAGGCCCAATACAGCCTTGAATCATAACAGATGCATTTTTAAAAGTCGGTTAAAAATTCAAGAATATTTGTATATGTCATCCATACTCTTAACAATCTTTAGTCCCTTACTAGGCCAAAACGATACTCGTCAGGTAACACAACATCTTTGCCTCGTAAATGAAGAATTTACTATGTTCTCAGACCTACTGAAAACGACTCAAGTGGTTGTTTATTGAAATGAAACAGTTTTAATTTTCTTCTACGGCTTAGAAACTTGTATCTATGTATTATCTTTCTTATAATATATTTGATTGTGATTTTGAAAGCATCGGATTGTTGAATTTCTTTCACAATTGCAATTAAAGTTCCAAACCTATGTTCTTTTGTCGCACGACATACTATCCTCTCTCCCTATTGCTGATTTCGATGAAACTCCAAGTTCTTCCTTTTATCTCAACCAGAAACAAACTGACTATAAAGTTATAGTGCATTAGAAAGATAACAATTCAGTTGCCATACAATTTTTCGAACTGGCATAAGAATTTTCCTCAAATATTGTTCAGTTAATCGTTCTTCATTAGGCAATTCTTGAGTTTGTGGTACTATTTTCTTTGACACAGTTTTTACATTTTACAGCAAGTGTTCAAACCTTCTATTGTCAACTTTTGTCAAGCGATAGCGTATTTCGATAAATTTAGCAAAAAGCTGCCGTGTACTCCTTAAGTATTTTGCATAAACTTCATGGAAATGGTCATGGAAGTTTATTTAACACTTATCCAAGTCAGCGAAAAGTCCAGACAAACAAATTCGTTTGTTCACATAGTACTTTCTGTAGGGCATATTCTGTAGGCCATGCATGGTTGTTCACAAATTGGTTGTTCCATTTGATGTCAATAAATGTAGACTTTATCATTTCGTATTGCACTATACCCTATCAACTATCAGTATACCTCCTATTTATTTGGTTCCAGTTTCTCCAGCTCATTTTGTAAATATGCAAAATGGGGGTTGATGTTAAGAGAGAGTGGTTTTAGCTGTCAGTCGGTGAGAATTCACGGAAAAGTAATGGATTCAATTTGTGTATTGGCTTAGCTTATTCGCGTATTGGCTATGAGCCCAGAACTCCAAATTCAAAGTCTCTTTGTCATACTGCTAATTTGCAAATGCGAGAACGGAGAAATAAATGGAAAATCAAGGCAGATAAAGTAGCTTGTGAAAGTACTTGTATCTTGTATTAGTACGTCTCACATGTCGTTATTTGGTATTTAGATTCTCAGTGCTTGTAGAAGACTGTAGAGGTCTACTTTGCATCGAGGGCTCAACTGGAAATGAGCCCACAGCATCAGTATAGTTTTCAGGAATTATAAGCGTATGGGTATATCAAATTGTAGGACGTAGGTAGTTAGGTTAGATATAAGTAATACAAACGTAATAATTTCGTAAAGCTAGGCACATCATAGGAAACCTCGTAATAATGACTGTGCATTACGAGAATTCTGCAGAATTCCTTTCTATTGTTTTAGGGATTAAGGAGTATTTACCCTTGCGTCATAAACGACTAGACTAGGCATTCCAGAATTAACTAGCATTACCCTTCTATTCTATTCTATTTTATGCGGAGTAGCGATCACTCTCTGTCGGAGAAAATGCTGATGCATCTTAAATCAGTATTTATACATTATTTAAGCGCACCCCTCGTAGAGAACTAGGATGATTATTGAGGAACTAGAGATTTAGTGTCAGAGCTATATGAATCATGAGTTAGAGCTCGAAGGTTCAATGGCAGGAATGTGAGTCACCTAGCCAAGACATTTATACAGTTAAGTTGGAATAAAGATAAAAGTTAATAGCTACAAAAACTTCTACTCTCTCCACTACAATTCTAAAGACCGCTTGTGCATGAAGGAATCCTGACCAAGCGTGAAGTTGCCCACCGAAGAAGTACGTCCAAGAATTCTACAACGACTATCATGATGATGATTATTAAAGCGTCATCGGTTCACCATTTTTTTCCATTAAATTTAAATTTGCATATTGGCTTAGCTTATTTGCATATTGGCTAAGAGCCCAGAGCTCCACTCGTAACCAGTGATCGTACAAAATTTATTGCCGAGCGCAAGGCTAGTTGCAAATACGTGCATGAAATTTCCATTTTTTGAGGAAAATGACAATTTCTTTCAAATATTATCTTTTTCTTTAAAGGATCATATGATCCATACCCTCATCGATATGCTATATTAGGGAAGTAAAAATCAACAACTTTCAATGCTTCATAATTTACGATCGGGTCAAAATATTTACCGAGTACAACGGCAGCGTTTTGCTAAATTTATCGAAATATTTATTTTTGAAAGAAAATCAAGAATATCTCAACACATGTTTTACACGAAGTGTTTTATTTGAAGGCTACTAAAAACGGCTGAAGTTGGCCTAAATTTAGCTGTGACTGGCATTTGTTCACGAATTCCTGAATTCTCATTTGCTAATCCAGCATCAAAAATTTGCATGTGATCAGGGCTCTGAGCCAATCAAGATTTGAAGCGTATGCTACTTGGCAAGTGCCGCATGAGTGCTGGATAGCCATGGAAACAATTGTCT
>WIPJ01014678.1:384014-396336 GCA_018155075.1 Cassiopea andromeda | reverse complement strand
ATATATATATATATATATACATACATACAAACACATTATCTCCAACCTTAATCGTGCATATGTGAATCTCATTATCTCCATCAGCAACTCTTTTCATTGCCATATGATTTAATCCTGCTAGCCTCTCTTGCATGAATTATTCATCACTCTTGAATCTATCATTTACACTTGGATTTGTAAAGCTATTCATAGGATCTGCTTGGATACTTGAATTGAGGCAAACCATTCACCGCGCTCTGTGTAGAAATATCGCATGATGACATTTACGTTAATATCGTCGACACTTTAGAAATAAAGAGCTCCAGATCACTTAACTGTCAGCCAGTTTGCATAGAAGAGAGAGGAACCGATTCAAGAAGATTTTAGTATGCTTAAAATTGCATTTAATTGAAAGCAAAGAATATGACCAGTACAAGCAGGAGCTATGTTGGTGATTCAAACATTTCATCAGAGGTAAATTAGGCTCTATTGTTCGTTGTACTCTTTGGCAACGAATAGTAGATGGGCCCCCTATTGCAGACTTTGGAAAGTTCACCACCCATTTTCACTACCCCCAGAACTAAGTAATTTTGAGAAATTGAAATTTTCTCATATCACTAACCCTATGTTTTCAAAGATTTTTCATATGAAACATATGCATGAAAAAGTTAACTCACCTGTCGACAAAGCAAAAATCTGACAGCATAGAGAACAAAGGTCTTGACCGTTCCTCGGGCACTGGACTCTTTTCATGAGACTACTTTTATGATTTGTGTTGTGAAAACCATTTCAACCTATGCTTAAATTTATCATGTCTTCTAAGGAAGATAATGACATAACTTGCAATTTTATACTCGGCAATTTCGAGTCGTCAATTTTCGATTGAATTTGGGTTCATTTTTACGAGGTTTGAGTACAGAGTACAAAAATGGGCCGCGTACTATAGAGGCTAGCCTCTAAATAGGAGCAAACGCATGCTTTCCACCATCAGCATAGCATCCCGCAATACTTCAGCTTGCGATCGATAGGTAGTTTGTTTGGAATAATCTTTTGAAAGCGTCGTCATTCTTGATTTTATTACACGAGGTAGTCGTTTTGATCCGCGACAGCAACGGGCAATTGCATAGAAATCATTGCCATGTTTTTTCTTTCTTCTGCTTCCTTCTTTCTCACATAAGTAGCACTATCAACGTCATCAAAAATATAATCTACGACTTTTCGGGGCCTAAGCGACATCGGACCTTCAACTACATCAATAGTCTGTTGGTGCTACAGAACTTTACTACAGCACGAAAAAGCGGCAGCATTCTTTCGACATACTTAAAAGCTGTTTTTGTCCGACCTCGTCAGAGTATGAAATTGTCGGATAATGACCGAAAGGTTAACCGAAATATATAGGCAGATGCGATCACAAGTGATAGGAGCTCTACAGCTAATTAAATAAAAGCAAGGTAACAAGAACGTTTCCAGATATAGTTCATGCGTTCAATCAAGATGAAATATGACTTATCTGTTGTTCTTTAATGATGAAGCAAGATTGCCTAGTGCACCACCACTCCGAATGCAATGGACTGCACTCAAATGAAAAGAAGTGCCAACACTCATCATTTTTACCACCATATCTAACATGGGAAAGGCTTTGTTCCTGCTAACACTATTTCCTCATGTGGATCAAATCAGTTTGAACCATAGCAATCAGTTTGGGTCTCTACTATAAAACTAATTAAAACTGAGCAGCCTAATGCTAAGGAGTTGCTTTTTCTGAATCAGGTATGAATGTTGCTAAAGAAATGCAGTCAAATAGAAAAGAATTATCCGTAGCATGAAGCATCTTGCAATAGATTAACTAATTGAGAAAATAATAACACTCATATATTTATTCTAAATCATAGGTCAAAGTTAGAGCTCAAATTATATGGTAAACAGCAGAAATCCATTATACAGTTAGCTAAAGTACAACTTTTTTCTTAAAGTGAACTCTGTCCATAATTGCGTAGGGAAGCCTCACGTACTGATGCTATTAGGCATCCAATCTTGCAGCATAAACGGGTTAGTTAACTGGCCTCTTTCAAACCTCTTCTTGTTCTCTTTGTGAATTAACTTTCGTGCTTGCTTCAAACTTTTAAATGCATCTTTAACGACACGCCTCAGTTTTCGGTTTGGTAACTCCTTCCAATAGTCAAACATGGAATCATAATGCATTGTACCAAGTGAATGAGCCAGCGAAGCCTGTAACTAAGATTAGAGAAAGTTCACAATGTATCAGACATTAAAGGGATTTGATTTACAATAAATCATGTGCTAATTTTTGATGCTGAGTTCTTTAAATGTTAGCAGAGTTTCATTAATTTTTAAGCAATTGTATACGTTTTCTTCTGTGTAGTGATGACATTGAAACATGATAAATGGAAAGTTTCTTGTCGAGATTCAAAACTGTATAACACTAGGGCTTATGAAGGATTTTTCTCCCAAAATATGTTTTTCATTACTATCTGAGCGATGCAAAGGCAATTGATAAGAGTAGTTATTCCACGAAGAGCATGAGTGTTACTATACCACTATGAAAAGTTTAGAACGGAATATCACAAGGCTTCTTTCTTTCGTCCATTGATCTTTACACCAACACGTATCACTTTAAAATACTTTGAAAAGCTCTAGCTACTCCTTTGAGGCAACGTTAAAACACGTTTATGAGAGACGCTACTATAGTGCACTCTCCATTCCGGAATAGGCTTCCCCCCAGACTAATGTTTTTGCAAGAAATTTATATCAGGAAATTCTTATTACAGCCACCATGCATATTAATTGTGACCTAAAATGGGGTTTTCCAGCCTAAACTCGGAACTTTCATTACTAGATAATCTATTAAAAGGAGAGAAATTGCCTTCAGAAGCATTGACAACGTAGCTGAAAGTCATACCAGTGATAATGACAATGAGAGATGATAATGGAAACATTTTATATTTTGGAAATATGCATTATAAAGGCATTTTATCAGCATTCCCATTCATTGCAATCCCCGGATATTTACCCTTCAACTTTTTTCCAGCCCCCAACTATTACCAGCCTCTTCTCTACCTGACTGGAGTGTACATCCAGAAACTCCCTCTAACAGTTATCTGAGCTGCATGTTTTTACGACTTTCCCACATCTAAAGGGTGGCTGTTATAGGGTGAAACTTCGAGAAATTCATAATGGGCAATGAGAAAGACTTTTCTCAGGGATATTTGCATTTTGACTGAAGACAGACTATACACTATCTACTAATACCAATAGCTTGAGGCTAAATTTATTGATATCAACTGCATTTGCTTCAATCAAGGAACTGAACCAAATGTCGAATGTTATTCTTTATTGTGGCATAAATCAATTCCACACCCATACGCTTTTAAATTGATTCAGCTATTTACAGCAATGGAACAGAGTTTTTAACAATGCTGGAAAGATTCATGTTATCCGTGACATAGTGGTGCATAGATGAATTTTACTACCAAGCAAATTCATTGAGATATTTCAGTCTTGTGATATATCTTGTTAACTGTATACTAATACCCTTTGGTATTACGCAATTTTTGCTATAAAAGCAGATCAAGACAAAGTTAGCAACAAAGTAGCTAGAAATATTGAACTAGATGGGTAGAGCTTTTCTCGACACTCACTTTTGGTCGTAAAATTTTTATAACAGAAACAGATCGCTATTGCAGAACTCAGTCTTTGGCTAGCAAAAATTCATCATCATTACTTTACCTTAGAAAATAGCAAAACTAATGTAAAGAGAGCTCAGCTCAGAGCAAGATATTACAAAACATTTTATCTGTCAAAACTTGAGAAAAAAACTTGCAAAGCTTCTATGTGAGGTAGATATTTTCAAAAAGGGTGAATATAAGTACGCTCACAAGTGGGAATGCAACATGATCTTCTTGCAGTATCGAGATATACAGCATTCCATACATGAAAAGAGGCATTCAATTCTTGCTAATGCCTAGCTACATTTAAGTGAGACTTTTAAGGCCCACAATGAATGAGTTAGCAATGCGATTAGAATTTTTTTCTTTTTCCGAACGTCTATGACTCAACTTCCATTCAAGCCCTTGGCTGACTGCTCGCTCAGCGTTCACCCAGGAGCAAATGGGTACCTTATGGGTACAATGGGGAGGTAAATGAGGCAAGGAAAGGAACTAACCACCCTACCACACATCCTATCCTAGTGGCCCAGAAAAAGTGACCTATCTAACAGACACTCCCCTACGTACGATAGATTACAGTGCCCTACCTCTACCTTATAGACTCAAACTAGCTCATTGTTCGTTGACACATGACCTGTTGAAAAATCTTGATTAATGCTTTCAATTTTATTGGCTTCTTTGCCTTTACACTATTTTAGAACAAACGCTTCAAAACTTTTGAATTCACCTATTTAATTTCCAATGTCAGTATGCTCTTACTTATTGATGTTTATTGATGTTTACTTGCAATTGAGCAATAGGGAGCATCTATCAAAATAGATTTGCTCGCGCTTTTGCGTCACAAAACTACGGGTGATTTAGTAATAAAATTCCCTGTTATGATTATATGGCAATATTTATTTTATTACTGCAGAAATACCTGATGACACATGCTCTGCTTCATAGTGAATGATGTTAAAGTTAAGACTAACATACACCATCAGTTTTTCCATCAGTTTTTGCTCAAGAGTCTTTTCCATCAATTTTTTACAAGGGTCGTGCGTTTACAAGAATTCTTCAGTTTTGCAATTGATAGCTATATAAAAGGTGCTGCACTGCAGCAATAATTATTGGCACAATTTTGTTGATAGATCTTCTTCACAAGTGTGCAATTATGATGTTGAGATGGAGTCATCCATACTGAGCTCACTTTGTCATAAACGATAGAAAAATCCCCAGGCTTAAGAGGCCCCTACTTCTCATTTTGACTGAAAATTTAAGCACACCCATCTTCGAGAAACACCTTATCATTTCTTGCTTTCCACTCCACATACGTCACAATTTTTGACTCATGAGTTGAAACTGACGAGAAAACTGATCATGGACTTTAGCCTTTAGTAATTTACGTAGAGCTTGGATTGACAAATAGAGCACTTACCACAGCAGATACAGGACCTGGTAGCATGTTGATGAAGTTTTTGTTATTATTTAGGGCTGGGCTTTCGTAAAGTTTGGTTGGAAATATAGCAGGCGAATTACCATATTCTGAAATTGGGAAGCTTATCATTGAATGCTGCACAACTATCCAAAGAACCTGCTTGACAACTTTGCTTAGCTGCTTTTTCGTTATGACTTGCGATGGAAATCCGCTAATCTATAAAAACAGAGGTGCAGCGATATTTACCAATAGAGCTTGAAATTGAATTATGAATAATTCACATAATAGCTTCATTTCAACAACTAAATTTCAAAAGTTCACACCGTCAACTTTGGGAGTCCATCATTATGCAAGCGGTGGTCACATTTTAGGACCGGCTTTCACTTCAGGGAGTTTAGTCACATAAACCCTTATGTGACAGCAGCGAATGTGACTTGAATAGCTGTCTCTCTCTCTTTTAGCGGAGGAATAGTATAGAATCAGAGCTTGCACGTCAGCATCAAGCAACCTTGGCTCGTAAATTCAATTCATCTTAGCAGTATTGAAAGTTGTTCCTCAAAATGATGATGACGTTCTCACTCTCAAGCAGTGGCGGACATTCAATGCTGCGCAACTGTTCAAGGAAAGTTGCGAGTTCGAGAAAGTTGCGTGAGCTATCGGCTTCCTGAAATACACTAAGAACTTCATTCCAAAGAATTGCTTTAACAATTTGTATAGAAACATTGTGGAACCATATTTCTGCCATTGTTGCTCTGTTTGGGGAAGTTGTAGCTCAACAAGTAAGACCGCTTGCAGAAGCTACAAAATAGGGCAGCAAGAGCAATAACCGGCAGTAGTTTACCACCTCAGCTCTGCCACTAATTGAAAATTTAGGTTGGAAAACAATTGAGGAGTTGATAAGTAACGAGACAAAAGTCTGGGTATTTACGGTATTAAATGGTATTGCTCCTCAATATTTGACTTAGCTGTTTTCGAGAAATTTACAAAGATCCCTTCATACCCTCCGAAATACTTCTACTGATTTGAAGTTGCCACTATCCACAACTGCAAATGGCCAAAAATGCTTTGCGTTCAGAGGAGAAAAATGTTGGAATAATTCGTTCTCTCAGCTGAGTCCAAACAAGCTGTAACATTATGTTAGCGGTAAAGCATCCATGGATTCATGGTCGCGGAGAGAATTCTGAGGCCCTGGGGTAAAAGAGATGGAGGAGGCACTTTGCAAGCGAAGCGAGCAGAAAATGTTCAGGGTCTAGAAATCAACTTTGGAAAATTACTACTCGCTTACTTTACGAGGCTTCCAGACCTTGAAGCATTGGGTGTTATGAGACCCCTTGGAGCTTGTGACCCTGGGGCAATTTGCCCCCTTGCATCCTCTTGGTAGGCCTGAAGGTAGATACAATTTTTCTTTTTTCCACTTACATTGTTTTTCATGCATTTTAACACTGTATATTAGGCTATTGTTTTAACTTGTATGTTACTTTTAGATAAATTTAATGCTTCATTTAAGTTTTAAGTTTTTTAGCTGAGGACCTCTTGTAAATCAGTGCTTGGTGAGGAGTTGCCCTCTTATATGAAATATAGACATCCTGGTGGTTACCCCCCTCCCCCAATAATTTCAGACTTGCCATATGTGATAGACGAGTCATAAGTAAGAGCTCACAGGAAGCAATAAAGAACAAGATAGAAGTGAGTGTACTTGCTTGAAATTGCTTTTTAAGGTTTGGCGCACAGGAATTGTACAGTATATAGAAAGGGCCATTATTCCTGTTGCGTGATGGTATAACTTTTGTGTAGCTTTTTCCTTTGTTGTTCCTAGCCATTAAAACGCGAAAACGGACTAGAGAATCGGCTTTGCTTTCTCAGCATAAAGATGAAGGAGGAAAGCAAATTTTATCCTACTTTGCGATACCATTGCTCAGTCTTGGGGTGTCTGTGGCCTTTCTGGAATCCAGCAACTACAAAAGCCTCAAGATTGTGCAGCCAGGATAATAACGGGCAATAATTATGATGCTCCTAGCAAGCCTTTAATCATAGACCTTGGCTGGAACACGATTGAAGCTCTTATCCAATATGAATTGCAAATAATTATATTTAAATCTAGAAATGGGCTTGCTCCTCAATATCTTTACAATATGCTTGTCGCTAACTCGTCTGATTCTTCGTATAATCTAAGAAATACTGCCACAGACCTAACGCTGCAAAAGAAAATTTCCTCCAAAGGGGCAGAAAGGTTTTTCCTATAATGGTGCAAAATGTGGAACTGCCTACTAACAGAATCAAAGCTAGCACCTAGCCTTGCCTCCTTTAAAAGTCTTTGGTGCATATGATATGAAATGTACTACAAAAGCAAAAGGTTTTATTACATTATTATTTGCTTTTACCATTGTATACTCCACAACTTGCTTTTTTTGTTTTTTTCCATTGTATATAACTCTTCTTTCACTCTTAGTAGCAGTTGCAATTAAGTATTTAATTGAAATAATGGAGGGCTTTTTGAAAAGCAGCTGCAGCTGAAGAGCCACCATCCTTAAAGATTTTTGATAATAATAACAACAATAATAATTTGCAGAAGGGCGTTTTCCGACGTTCTAGAGGGTTGGGCTCAAAATTCTTCCCGGGGGCAAGCCCCCAGACCAACAGCTTCCTCTTATTCCTTATGCATGTTCTGTTAGCTATAGCTTTCCAACTGCTTTGTCTCATATGAACACGGTTTTAGTCAAGGTTGGTCATTTTAAGTTTTACATAACATACGCCTTATCTTTCACGAGGTTTTTGCCCCCCCCCCAAAATGGGAACATTTTCACCACTGCTCTCAAGTAACCACATTTTTCTCATTTAAGTATCTGCCTGAAAATGACCTAAGCGAAAATTACCACTCAAAACTCACTTTAAATTGGTTACAGAGTAGCAAGTATCATGTTCTAGTTATTAGCTTCCAACACGTTTAACTTGACTAATATCACTAAACCTCTATACTATTTAATCATTCAACTATTAAGCCATTTGATAAATCAATGTGTTTATCATTAAGCCAATGGATGATCTGATACCTTGACGGATAACTCCTTTATCATGTTTTGTAATTCTTCATCTTTCTCAACACTTATGTCCAAGTCATAGATCCTGCAAGTTAAAATTTCTTGATGAGAGAGCTGAATAGTTCTTGCACTTTAGTGAGATAAGTTATTTGAGATAAACAAAACATTAACTAGATATTATGACTCCAATGCCATTTGGTGCTTTAGATCTTTATTCCACTGATCTATCAAGGGTAATAGATTCTTGAAGTGTTTGTCCCCAATCTTACTATAAGCACTATCGCCACCAGGGATATTCGTTTTCGAAATGCAGTTAAGTGCTCCATAATCATTGCTATTGTTCTTGGCAAGTTCCTAAGTACACCAGCCATCTATTATTAAACAGCAGGCGGTGAGAATGCAACAAGTATAGTTTGACTTTAAAAAAATTGCATTTGGAATGTCCTTACTTGTTGACAAGCTTGTTAGTAAACTGATCAAGAGCATTGCTGATAATTCGACCATCATCTCTATAAGGGTAATATTTCAACTGGTCAGCGTCATCCATTCCACGCTCCTAAACAGACATTCAAACATAAAGCTCGATTTTACTTCAAAAAAACAAAGATATCATAAGGACATATTGTCATGATAATCACAAAAGGACAAGTGGATTTTTATAAAATCTGAAATGAATATGCTGGACTAAGAAATACACCCCATGGTGTTTGGATGTGTGTCAGTGGTGTGTCAGTGGTGTGTGGATGTGTGTCAGTGGTGTGTCGAAAGACTTTTGATTAGGGGGTGTAGTAGGAAAAATTTAACGTTAGGCTACTTATTGTCCAAGAATCACCGACAAAGGATGGTCGATAACCGACAAGCTATAGAACTACGGATAGTTTCAGAAAACATTGAAGTGTGATACCCATACACTCCCTACTTCGGCACGCCTCTGGTGTGTGGCACCCCCTAAAGACCATCAGTACGTCCAATCTTCAACAAGATGTTAACTACTGCTCCCATAAGTTATATCAAACACTGTAAAATCCCGAATACAAGCCCTGCGACTATAGAGGTTCGCAAGCATTTTTTGGTTGGTTTATATTCAGGGAGGCTTATATTCGGAAGGATATTTGGGTTAGCTAACAGGGGGCTTACTTTCGGGATTTTACGTTATATGTTTATTGATTAATATCACCATTACTAAGAGATGAGCAAGTGACAAAATAGTCAAGGACAGCCCCTAAAAATGACCGAAGCTTGCTCAGAAGTTGGAAAAGTTACCGTTCCTTGGTGAAATGCTTTTGCTTCTGACAACAATGCAAAAACAGCCTTCATTAGAGGCTTCTTATTCTGAGGCCTACAAGGCAGTAGATTCTTACTCTCAAGCACCAAATAATCACCCCCTCCATATTATTACCTTCTCGTTTTTTCCCACCCTCCCTTAGCTATTCCAGCCCCCCTTTTATTACATTTAGGGAATATGAAATCAGTTCTCAAAGAATTAGCTCACTCGAGGCGGCGTACAAAAGTACAAGGAACAGTTTACATAACTGAATTGCCTATGTATATGTGTGTTCGCTTGACATATTTACTTCAATAATCTGTCTTTTCTATTTTTCATCACGTTCATTTTCCATCTCATTTCATTCTAACCCCTCCCCCATTTTCTTAGTTTTCCAAAAATTTTCCATCCCCGACTATTACCGCCACCCAGATTATTCGGTACTCTAGCTCATTGGCGGTTTGAGGCCAGGCCCTCATCAACGATTTTTGATGGGTACCAAACCAAGAAAGGAGGCTCCAAGACGTTGAAGTCACATATGTTTCTATGCTTGATAGTAATTTATGCTACGATCTCGGTAAAGAAACTCTAAATAAAGCCTGATTCCCACAGACAAAACTGTTCAGTACATAGCACAGCTAAAAGAATATTGTAGAAGGTAATGTCAGTGCAAAATAATCTCCATTTTTAAGGCAGAAATTCAAAATTTGCTTTATTGGAATTAGCTAGCTTTTGACATGGGTTTGAGAATGTACTTTTTATCGTTGTCAATACAGTACGAAAGCGCTTTCTCACACTCTTGTCGAAAGTAAGCTAAAGTCAATAAAGCAACTTTTTAAGCTAAATCGAGTGAAAGAGTGAGACCAGTTGCAATGATGCTACCTGTTAACTATATAGAATGTCCAAATTTGCCGTTGATCGCTCTGCCTTCTCTCATGACGAGGAAGAAAAGACTATGCGCTATAAATTGCTTAGCTATTTACTGGAACCAAAGAAACCCCCACACTAAACAGTGATAATTTATGCAAAGACACGAATTAGGCCACAGTGGGGGTATCATATCCCTAAACATTACGGCAGCCAATCCAAGCTACAATGTAATGTTTAGAGAATTCGCTGCAATCATGTCTGAGCTTAAATAGAAGCATTTGCAAATAAAGCTAATCTAAAAACAAAAACACTAACTTCATACAACGTGAAATCACAGCTTGTTTTGTAGATTGAACTAGCAAAAATATCTACCTCCAGCTGAAGCTTGAGCCTTTGATTATCATCTCTGTGACGTTACCTCAAAATATCAGTTGCAGACTAAGTTCTATCTAAAATTTATGCAAAGTTTTATTGGCAACTTTTCAATAGTCTTTAACCTATTACTTTTAAACTTGTAGCTTTTTCTGTTGACTCTCCGCAATTATTCCATGCATGTTACAATACCTCTGTACTTTGAAGTATTTCCTATCGATTGCAATGCACAGTTTTGAATGGTATGTTTAAAAAATAGCCCTGTCTTTCACTTTCAAAAAGGGTGTGGCTAGAGAGCTTTGTGGAGATTCGCCCCAGACTCCGTTCTCTATCCCTCTTTCCCTTCTTTATCAATTCTCGTAGGTGCTACGTTTTACTGAATTTCAAAAAGGGTGCGCGCGTGTGAGCATAAGCTGGAATAATTGCTACATTTCCCCACATATTAGGGTACTATAAATGCTGTTGGCAGGGAAAGACCTCTTCTATCGGAGTTAGTTGAGCAGTTCTAGTACTCTGTCAATGGTATCAGTACCTCTTTGGGAGAGTCAGCAGCCAGTCGGAAAATACCTGGCGCACTCCTGATTGTTGGGATTTTAATGCTTTAGAGGAGCACTATAAGGCTCTAGCGTATATAACGTTTCACTTAGAGAAAGCACAGCTATTGAATGAGCTAGGTAGCATAGCGATTATGGTGGTTGAAGGCTCCAGCTGCAATTAAGCTTTGGCTGAATGCTCGCTCTCTGTCCATCTAAAAGTGACTTGCAACACTGAGAGCAAAGGCAGAGAGGAAAGAAACTGCCCACCATGCCTCATATGTCAATGAATAAGGTAAAGTATCCTCTAACACGCACTTCCCTACATACGAAGGTATACTTTTACCTATGATGCTATTAGCAGCCTTATGATGCCTTTCAAGTGTACAAAATGTCAATCTGAAAAACCGGCTATTACGACAGCTTTTAGTGTTGTAAATTCGAGCTTGAAGACGATATTTGTATTTGGAGCTTGCAAAGAAGTCAAAACCACAGCTGAAATCTAAATGTAAGCCGCTTTTTACTAAAAAAGCGCACAGACAAATGAGACTGGAACGAAGGAATCCTTGTCGTGTATTGAGTAAAATTGGTGGTTTAAGCATCCCATTACTTGCACAAGCTCTAGGTTTTAGTGGATATATGATGAAAGTGAAGATTTCGATGGTTTACTTACAATGTACGAAAATTGCATACCATATGAAATCAATCCTCATCCACGTTAAGGATATGCAGCAAAATACCAGAGTTTCCGTACAGAAATGAAATTAATACGAATGATCTACTCTAAAAAATCCCTTCCTCCGAACTATGTAGACATACTGTGCACGATATCTATCTATCTATCTATCTATCTATCTATCTATCTATCTATCTATCTATCTATCTATCTATCTATCTATCTATCTATCTATCTATCTATCTATCTATCTATCTATCTATCTATCTATCTATCTATCTATCTATCTATCTATCTATCTATGTGCCATGTCCAATGACGTTGACGATCATAGTGCCCCAAAGTTCTCTGTCCTTTGTACTGTGTATTATCGCATTATCTGTCCATGACAGTCCCAATCTTCTTTTCAAACTAGCAACATATCCCTGCCTCTGCCTGCCACGATCTCTCTTTCCATCAAACTTCCCTGTAGTGACCAAGTACTCCA
>WIPJ01014678.1:327653-358645 GCA_018155075.1 Cassiopea andromeda | reverse complement strand
TATATATACATAAACATTAAGATGGTTTAAGAACTAGCTGTATAAAGGATCAAAATCAGCAGAATTTTGGAGATAAGCAGCCAGACTCAAGGCTCGAATTGAGAATGGAAGACTTGTATTGTTACATTGTTTTTGCAGTGAGACCAGTATAAAGTGAATGTGAGTACCTCCTAATGCAACTCTTCTCATTGCCATAGGATTTAGTCCTGCTAGCCTTTCTTGCACGAAGTATTCATCCCTCCTGAATCTTTCGTTTACACATAGATTTGTAAAGTAGTCATAAGACCTGCTTGGATACTTGAATTGTGGTAAACCACTTGCATGTTTCTACGTACGAATTAATATTAAAGAACATTAAATTCAGTACATTTCATTGCTGCTACATTGCTGTGGGTTACTCTAGTGAGGCACCAGAGCTAAATCAAGAATGAAGCATCAATTCATCAATAGTCAATCTGTCCGATAGCTTCCAGGGGCGCATGCGCGTACCTAATGTAGAAGGGGCAGGCCTTTACCGAGGGCACAGCTATATGCATCTATAGCCTCCATAGGGAAAGATTTCGTAGGAAATGTTCCGTACATTTCTGGAACCAAGGTTTCAGCAACGTCGTAAAATCCCCTTCACTATGCAGGAGAGGAGGAAATGGACATGAACCTGAAGAGAAAGTTTGGTATGATGGGTACTTCTTTGCGCCCTGCCCGCATGGATGATGGCAGAAAGGGCATCTGCGCCGCTTGTCCCCAGCGTAGTCGCCCCTGGCGGCTTCAGCTATTGTACTATCTTATAGATTGCGATTTGAAGTACTCCAGGCTCTTTATGCTTAGTTAAATCCAATTTCAGTTTCAGAACTTGTATGCTCACATATTTGATATTCCAATATTATTAAAGCTAGTAGTAATAAATGTTTGATGATATTGCAATACAATGACAATATGTTATCACATATTCAGGTTCATCCTCTTGCAGTCGGCGCCATGGGGAACAGTAAAATTACAAGTCAAGAATATTTGGACTGAGATATGCTTTTCAGTGAATTTCTAACGAAAATTGAATCACGAGATTCTTTTGCTCTCTCTAGCTTGTTACAACTGCTCACTTCTCTGAGAGTAGTTTAAAATTTATATAATTGCTCATTGCACTGCCACTAATTGCTGGAGGCCCTGTGTGAGGTCGTGGTTCTCATGGTTAACCATGAATTGAGACCCCTTAGGGGTCATTCAACTTAAACGTGCACACTAAAATGGCAAAAAGTTGACTCCCCTCTCCCATCGTACGCAGATGTACTAATGCTATGACCCCCCATTGTGTACGTAATCTTGCCCATCTGACCCCCTCCTTTTTCTAACAGGAATGTTTTGGAACATTCAATTAATAACTCCATAATTAAAAAGACAGTAAAGCATTAGAGAGGCAGGCAAATAATCATAGCAAACGTTTCATAAAACCGTACTGAAAGTCATCAATAAAGACAAAAAAGTATGGTAAAAATACTTTTCATTATAAAATATAACAAATTTCATGCAAAAAGGGACTTTTTTGAGTGCGTTCTGAGAAGTTTCGATCTCCCTCCCCCCTTGTACGCTTTTGCTTGACACCCTCTCCTCCTTCGTGTGTACGTACTAAGTGAGTGACCCCTTATTGTAACGGAACTAAACTAATCCAATAGTTAGTCTTTCTGTCATTCAGAGTATAAAAAATATGACATTATGGTGAGTAGGGCAAAGATTTTAAGTTCGGAAAAGGAAGGGAAGAGAGCTACAGAATGCAGGAAATCAGGAAAAGGAAGAACAATGAGAATCGAATATTTAACCTTCATACAGTGTTTTATGATATAGTAAATGTTCCTAACCAGCATTAAATCCTTCACCATTTCTGCAAGTTTGGTATATTCACTGTAACTCGTGATCCTTACTTTGTGATACTTCTTCGCCAACTTCGTTGTAATGTTTGAAGCTAAGCTCTTGGCCATCAAGATGAAGTAAAGTTTAAACCAATGTGAGTGGAACTGCTCCCTATAGAAGTATTCAAATATTCTTTTGGGTGGCTGATCAAGATGGAGGATTCCATGTCGCTTTTGAAGACCTGACATCTTATAGAACTCTTTCTTCGTCATCAATTCTTGTACTCGCAGTACTTGACATTGTTTGCTTGCGTTTGTAAAATTTGAGGTGGTACATCTAGGTGCTGCGAAGGAGATTAAAGAAAAATGTGATGGAGATTCAGGAGATTCAAGGAGATACAAGATAGTATGACGCTTTCACTTGTCACATGAACATTGCGTAATTGTATTTCTGATTGGCTAATTTCACTTATAATGTAAAAAGCGGGAAGGCAACGCATGGTCTTCAAGTGTTAAGTGTGTTGCTGTGAAATTTTTCAATAATAATAATCAATATATGATGAAAAGATCACAACTTAGTTTGTTCTCAAGAAAGTGGATAAAGAGAGAATGAGCTAGTAATTACGTCGATATAGATTAGTGATGGCGACGTTGGGGGTGTTTGGAAGAATGGGGATCACGCAATTTTGAAGAGTGTCCCCGTAAGTAGCTAGATTTTGAAAATTTCTATGCACTGTCGACAATCTCACAGCTAACCCTTCATGGTTTCTACATTGCCTAGCATTCTTAGTGAAGTTGATTCATACACAACTAAAGACTAAACATTTCCTCAAACCCAACCTTAACTGATTCTTAATTGTTACTGAAATTCCAAAAACTTCCAATATCAATAAGAGCCCAGGTTAGGCAGCTGTGAAGCAAGAAATAGAATTTCCAGGTTTTGTGAGGCATCTAATGGTTGTTGTTTCTATTTTGCTTCTAGTTAAATTATTTTCCTGTAAAGCAGTTTTTTCAAGTTATTTCTTAAAACAGAGCTTGCTTATGTTTTTTAAATGCTTCTAAGTTTTTGTCTAATTTCAGCCTCATGTTTCAAATTAGAAAAAGAACTCGTATTGTCCTTCTGATATATTGCACAAGTGTTAAGCATATAACTGAACTTATAAGCATAATAAATTTCAAGCTACCTATGAAATCAGGCATACCTAATGTTCTTCTATTATCCAATCTGTTTCCTGTTCTGCACCTAAAAGTGATGCAGAAATTATTCATTGACCAATATATTGTGCTAGGGTAAGTTATACTTGCCGTATCTGCTTTAGTGCTTCCAATACACAATCAATCATAGGCAAGCAAGTAGCTTGAGGAATTTCCCTGGGGGGGGGGGCAAAGCCTGCCTCTATTATGACTTTGGGTGGTCAAAAACCATAATTGATTATGGAACTCTCAAAGATCTGTTGAGGGGTAAAGCCATTTCAAATTTTTTAATTGGAAGGCATTGCCTCTCCGGGCTCTCTGCAGTTGCGTGCCTGTTAATAGGACTTTATATTAGCATTCCTTTCATCACCTCATTCCTCTTTTCGCAATTTCACTTCCGAGGGCCTGCTCTTTCAACTTGCCTTCACTTCATATTTATTGAGAATACCAAGACCTGCCCATGTTGTTAAAACCCATTGTAAAGCCGTTGAAGCTCCAAGCCAATCATTAGCCAGGGAATCTAATGCCATGGGCGAGCCATACACTATCTTACTGCACTGCTCACAACCAAGCAAGATGAAATATTCCTTCTACGCATGCCCTTATTTTCCCTTTCGGGAATGACCTCTAGCTGTTAAGCGTGAAAAGTTCGCATCCCAGCAAATGCGACAATTCCATGCAATCTAATTAGCCTTTTACCCATGGCTGCAAGTTTCTATCATGAAGATTCTATCATGAAGACTGACGTTATTGTCCTGCATTGCTACTCCTTCCCCCTGTAGCTTTGTGCCTATTACTTGTCCTCCGCTATTTTTTTTTGGCTAGTAGAACTGTGAGATCATAAGCAAAATGGCAAGGGACTACGAAAGTCAATCCTCCCCCCTTAGCTAGGCAGAATGCTGCTTCATGGAGAAAATGTTCTCCTGACTGAATAATGGCATAATTTCTGACTGTTTGCTATTATCTCTTTGTTCCTTCGGGCAAACAGTCTTGGAGCCCCTCTAAGATCCAAACAACAATGAGGAACACTAAGGATACTAGTTATTAATCCTAGTAGTAAGCATCCCTGTAGTAATAGTCAAATGGAAAGGCTTTCATATGCAAGATATGATATTGGTAACCAACCTTAATAAAATAGTTCTTTCAATAGAAACACGTGCTTCTTGCCCCATTCCCACCCATTTATTTTGCCCAGGTTCCAATCATTTATATTATCAGGACATTTGGTCGCTGCATAGTATATCGTTGGAGTCCCTAGAGTTCCTAAAGACAATAGACAGTTATTTGGGTTGCTGAGATAGATGTTGTATAGCTAGGGTCGATGGAAAGCGTCTCACATGTTCTCACACAATTATCATTTGAATCGCTGACCTTGGAATCCGGCGACCAAGAGTGAACGAGGCTTAACACTAAGCTTTGAAGAGCTGCATCTACTTACCGCACATGAACACAAAGTATTGCCAAGCAAGCAAATAGATAAGTAATGGTAAATCCCATTCTGATTTACCTATCTTGTACAGAATCCTCGGTCTGCAATAAAATTAGAGATTGAATGATAACATCATAGCTTATTTGAACAAAAATGTCTTAAAGCTAGTTTAAACTAGTGCCATATCGTTAAACTTTCCTTAAAAGTTCTCAGTCTTGCACGAATTTTCATCAGTCATTATAAAATCCCAATCATATTTTTTTAAGTATTTGAAATATTAATACAGGATAAAAATTTCAGCTATTTTGCTCTTTTATAAACTATCCTGTTCTAGCAATAATTAAAAAACTTCTAAGATCTAGAAGTGAAATCTAAAAATGAGTACCAAATATCAGATGAAACATTAAAATACAGAAATGCCACTGCATGATGGATTTCTTGAAGATCTTCAAGGAGGGTGCTATTTTAGCTTCTTGGCTGAGCTCATTCAATAATTCTGCTCCAAGACAGCAATAAGCGTTTTGGCCTATACATATTCTAAGTGAAGGTATCTGGTTCTCATCATATTGATTGAAAATGACAAATTTATAAGAAAGGACAAGAAAATTAGCCAGTATTTTAATGAATATTTTGCTACCATAACTGTCTCGCTGAATATTTCGGATTTCCTTACTCCCACGATACAATATATTGGGGAAATTGTTTGTAATGGTATGGAAAAATTTGCCAGCTATCCTAGCGTCCTTAAATTTACAGGAAGGGCCATGGGCAATGAACGCTGTAAATTCTCGTCTGTTAACCTCACTTTTTCTCAGTGAGATCATGAAGATGGACCCCTTTAAATGGACAAGTGGTGCTGTGCAAACTGAACAACTTAAACTGGCATCAAATGCCTGCCATAGGGAGATTACAGACCATACCCACAATGCTATAAGCACCAACACGTTACCTGATATTCTTAAGCTTGCAGATATCACTCTGATATTAAAAAGCGGTAACAATTCAATCAAAGAGAATTTAATTTCAGCAATTTTACTTTTTCACTCTCTTAGATCTATAAAAGGCGACTATTGCAACAAATTTTGCCCTTAGTGGCTCCCGCTTTCTCAGATTTACTTTATGCATTTTGAGAGAGCAATATCCAGCAATATGCTCTTAAGAGACTTGTTGAGCAGTGCCAAAGAGGTTTTGAAAATACAAGACTAGTTGGAATAGTCTTTTATTGACCTCTCCAAAGCTCTTACTTGTATACCTCATGAACTTCTAATAGCAGACTTGAGGTACATGGCTTTGGGATTGATAGTTTCAGACTTATTTTCGACTACGTAACATCTCGGAAACAGCGAGTAAGAATAAATTCTACGTACAGTTCTTGGCTTGAGATCACATCAGATGTATCACAAGGATCAGTCCTGGGTCCTCTACTACTTAACATCTATATAGAAGATCTTACTTCTTCATAGATGACTCTCAGCTATGGAACGTTGCTGATGATAATACCTTTTCTTTGCCTGATCTCAAAATAGGTGTGATTTTGAAGGCTGAGGAATGGCATACAAAAGACTTTCGTCTGCTTTGAATTTAATATGTTCCATGCAAATTTCAGGTTATCTTTATGGGCTTGGATAATTACTGCAAACTTTACATGGTGATATATCAGAGATTCATTACAACCATCGATGAAGTCAAACTACTGGGCGTTATCATTGATTCCAAGCTGAAGTTTGATGAACATGAAAAAAGTTGCATTAGAAGGTACAAAGAAGTAAATCTTATCTTAAAATTTTCAACGTAAAAGCGCTTTAAAGCAAACAGAGACATCAGTGCACTTTCCAGAGTTGCTATGATAATTGGTATTCCTAAATGCAAATTACTTTATAGCTCTTTTCTATGTCAAGCTTCATGTATCTTCCACTCATTTGGATGTTATGTAGAAAAATGCTAGAATTAATAGGGTTCATAAGAGGGCACTTTGCAATCCTATTGAAGCACTATGATGCTCCATTCTACGGGTTGCACGTGAAAAACAAACTATTCATATTCAAAACCTGCAGATGCTTATAATTTAAGTTTAAAAATCTTTCAATTATCAAAGCTCTTCCTTCTTATGGGAGTTAATTATAAAGAAAGAAATTAATTACAACTTGAGAATTAAAAGATTCTCACACTTTGGCACAGACTCCATATCATTCAGGGATAGCATTCTTTGGAAAAGTACACCTGTGATTAAGAGCAGCAATACAGTCTATAAACTTATCAAAATATTAAAAATTGGCCTGGTGAAGTTTGTAAACGTAATATTTGTATTTAAATATTTAACATTATAAAATTTTAATATGATTTTCTGTTAGTTGGTATTTATTAGTATTACTCTTCAGTATAAGTTATCAAATCATCCAATTGTAAATAAAATGTATAATTATTATTTTATTGAAATGTTCTCTTTGCAGTAAAGATGCGTCATTCAAAAACTCTGGGTGTATTCCATACTCCTTATTTTAGACGCGCAATTGGGATTTCGGGGGGGTCTGGATCCTCACCCTTTTCAGCAAAAGAACGAAAGTGCCTTTTTGCAGCCTTGTTGATATCAAAAAGGGCGTTTTCTTTGGATTTGAATTGCATGGTTCCGAAAAATTTTCTTCATTACCATAAAAAGGGATTGCACTGAGGATCATCGGACTTCAGAAACAATCATGCCAGCAAACGTTGCACACTATTTCCTCCGATTGGGAATCTGTAAAAAGGGTGTTGACACGTAGGCTGTAGAGAACTACACAGCTTTTATTGAAAGTACCTTTCTCAATAAGTGTTCCGTTCCAAGTAAGATGATCTTTTGTAAAATTTCAAGGCGTAGTGTACCAGGTAGCTGCTTAATCCATTTTTCATTAGTCTTTCTGATCATTCCTAAATTTCCGATAACTACTGTTATGACTATTGCCGGCATGTTCCACACTCAATTTATCTCTGTTTCAAAGTCTTTGTACTTGGACAACTTTTCAACTTCTTTCAGAGCTGAGATATCGTTTTTGCAGCAGGCCTTTGATTGATGATCTTCCACTACTACATCTGGTTTATTAGCTTATAGTTCTCTGTCGGTCGAGGCGGGCGTATTCCCAAAGCTGCTACTCTATTCTATCTGTGGATGCATTTTTTCACTGCAAGGGTGTGGCAACCAGACGTTATATGCTCAACAGTTTCTTCAAACCTGCAACAAAGACGACACATTGGATTGGCTCGATCTTTGATGATTCTATACCTATATGATCTAGTAGGTAATCATTGGTCCTGTGCTGCTATGATTAGATCCTTAGTTTCGAGCTTGAGCCCAGAGCTTTTAAGCCAGGTGTTTGTGCTGTCTCTGTCAAGTTCAGCATTCTCTAAACTTTCAGGGTACTTCCAATGCGCTGCTTTATTTTTTCATGTGTCTATTAGTGGTTTCTAAAGATCATTTCTAACGTGATTTTTAATTCTTTTCACTTTCTTGGTTGTTAGTTCGCTATTTTCTGTTGACATTGGGCTGCTTTGAGTTCTTTGATGATGAGATTCTTTATCGAATTTTCGTCCAATTTCTATTCTACCAGTCATCACAAGGCTCTTTAAAAAGCTTACCACCGACCAACTATACCAACACATGAACGAAAATGGTTTTTTCTCTTCTGAGCAATCAGGGTTTTTGCTCCTTCATTCTACTGTAACGTGTTTAGTTAAAAGCGCTGATGACTGGTAGAATAGAACGGATCTATAAAAGTTAATAGGGGGTATTCTTCATTGACCTCAAAAAGGCTTTCGACACTGTCAACCATGATATCTTTTGCCAAAAGCTGGAATACTAGGGTATTCAAGGTTCAACTTTAGCGTTGTTTAAATCCTACCTCTCTAATCGTAAGCAATTTACTAGGGTTAATGGTGTTGACTCTTCAATCCAGGAAATGAAGATTGGTGTACCTCAAGGCTCATGTTTTAACCCCTTCTATTTCTTATGTAGATCAATGATCTACCAAGGGCTGTCCTAAATTCAAGGATGTCCATGTTTGCTGAAGATACGTGCCTTTACCACCAGTCTAGCAATATCTCTCTGCTATATGACGTCATCAATGAAGATCTTTCGCATGTTGATAACTGTTTAAAAGGCAATAACCTTTCATTTAATGTCATGAAAACTCATTCCATGCTTATTTCTACAAAACTTCGGCTAAAAGCCCTAAAAAGCAAAAATGAATCTCCAAAGTTAAAGATTCAGGTAGATGAACTTGAGGTTGTTTAAAAAACTAAATATCTTGGTTTTCAGATAGATGATTCCCTGGATTAGAAGGAGAATATTAAGGAAACTTCGTCTAAGATCTCAAAAGCAGTTGGGTTTTTAAGACATGCTAAACCCTTTCTACCAGAACAGGCACTTAAGACCTTATACACAGGGATTATTGAACCACCTTTTCGATACTGTTGTTTAGTCTGAGGGTGCTCTGGAGTCACTGAGATTAATCATTTGCAAAAGTTGCAGAACTGTGCTGCCCGATTTGTAACTGGTAGTAGCTTTGACGCCCCTTGCAAGCCGATTATTAAAGAACTTGGCTGGAAGACAATAGATCAGCTAATCACTAGTGAAACTAATACTATGGTTTATAAGTCCCTACATGAATTAGCCCCTCAATATATGTATATTCTGCTCAGCAGAGAATCCCAGCTAGCCTCAAGGTGCTTAACAAACACACTAAATGATTTGAGACTACCTAAGAAAAACACTAAGGCCTAAAATGCTTCTCTTTCAGAGGTGCCAAGACTTGGAATGGCGTCTCTGTTGAGGGAAAGCTGGCATCATCCCTGACTGCTTTTTTTAAATGTATATAGAATATAGTCATTTTAACCCTTGATTCTTCTTTTACTGAAGCAGTACTTTTTCATCGCTAATATCCGTTTTAGTTAATTTTCTAGGACCGCTTTAGGTTCACTTTATTTGATTTTAGATATGGTATGTTTATTATGTAATGTATATTATGGAGAGCCCCTTAAAAACCAGCACTGTTAAAGGGCCACCCCCCTAAAATATTTGAAATGAAATTTATTAAATCGTTCAGCTGCTTTAGCAATTGAGTGGGCACTTTCCATTGTTTCGTGTTTGTAAACTGCCTCGAAAAACCTATCTTCCTTTTCTTTGAGATATACTTCAAGTCCTATTGTCGATGTTTTGTAGGCTGCTAGGATTTGTATAAGCCCTCTTCCTCCCTCCTTACTTGGTAGGTAGATTCTATGCGCATCTGACTTAGGATGATGCATTAAGTGTATAGTTAATAGCTTTCTAGTTTTTCTCTCAAGTCTTTTCTGATCTTTTCCTTCATCTTCGAGTTCTCTAGGTCTCTTATTGTGGTTTCATCATTCAGTTGGATGCTACTTGAATCTTGAAGACGCCCACGGACAAAAGGTGCTTTTGCGCACCTATCTAGGCCAAAATCCATTTTATGTCATTGCTAAACTATTTGACTTTACGAATCAGTTCATCAAGACTATCGTTATTCTGGGCATGCAATTGAAGATCGTCAATGCAGAAAAGATGGTAAATTTTTTCATCATATAGTGAATAGTATTTCTTGGTCTTATTCAAGATAAAGCTAAGTGGCGCTGGTGCTAAGCAGAAAATCAAGGGTGAAAAAGAGTCTCCTTGGAAAATCCCATTGTTTATTTTGACTGCATTGGTTGCGATAGGAGTTGCCGTATTCAGTATCATGATGGTTTGCCACTGTTCTATGGATACTCTCATATTTTAAAAAAGCATTGGAGATGGCTTAAAAGGTTCCTTACAGACTACAAAAAGGCATTTAAGCTCTTCTTTTTCTTCTTGCAATTTTCTAGAATCATATTGATGACTAGTAGTTGATCTTTGCATGCATAGGATCATCTTCTACATCCTTTCTGTTCTGTAGGGAACAGTTGTTGATCTTCAAGGAAACTGTAAGTTCTGCCACTGATGATGGAGGATAGTAACTTGTGCATTGTTGCAAAACAGGTAATTGACCTGTAATTTCTCGGTTGCTTAGCGTTTTTGGTATTGTTAGGAGGTAGATGATACATTTGGTTAGCTATTCAAGTGAAATTTCAGGGCTCCTCATCAGTTCAACCATCGATTCAGTAAGGTCTAGGCGTAAACAGTCGATCATTTTAATTCAGAAGTTAGGAAATTTGTCCATACCAGACGATTTCCAGTTACTAGTTTTTTGATGGTTTTTTGTACTTCTTCGGATGTTATCACTCCATTCTTGCGCGATAATTTTATTATTTTCATCTTCAATTTCTTTATCCACAGTGCATTTTCATTCTGCTTTTTATCCTTTTCCATGATATTCCTCCAAAAGCTTTCGATCTCATTCTTTTCTCGGTGGTCTGTTATTGGAAACTCTTACTTGCCAAGCTCCCTATAAAATATTTTCCCATTTTCTCGAAATATCAAATTTTGACGGTAGAACATTGACCTTTACTAGCAATGCTTTATTCTTTGTGCTTTGGCTTGGATCTCTTGCTTTATTATTATTAGATTTAACCAACTACCTACATAATCATACAACAGTCCATAATGTAGTATAGGCATAAAAATACAAGTATAATTCGCCCTGATTATCTCCCCCTAGTACCCAGGCTACAATTCAGCTATTTTTATGATTATTATTATCAATATTTTGCTAATGCTCCATGCCCGCAGTGGGGGAGCTTTGATGAACCATTCGCTAAATCTAACTACTCTCCTTGTTTCGATTTTATTCAAGCATACCAGGGTAGATTATCTCCAGGGCTGTAGAAGCAAATGACGTGGAAGGTATTTCATAACCGTTTAAAGTGCCAGCTGTGATGAAATGGAAGTATGGGAGCTTTGCGCTCTAAAAAACATCTTTTAGAAACACATTCATTAAATATCAGAGAAACAGCATTTTTGAATATGAAAACAGGCCTGCACTAACCACAGGGCACATCTGGCAAGCCACAAATTTTCTGGTGGATTTTAAAAATCATTATGAAAACAACATTTATGGTTAAGACCGTTTGTGTTGCATAGGAATCTAAGCAAGCAGTTGTCCAACATGGACTAGTTAGGATGTGGGCAAAAAACCTAATAATTAATTTGGAATACTAAAATCTGCCCGACTTTTTGCATACCTCTTTATTTCTGTCTGTAAATATTTTTATACTAGTATTTCTAAATGACTTATTATTAGTTCTACTATACTATACTATACTATACTATACTATACTATACTATACTATACTATACTATACTATACTATACTATACTATACTATACTATACTATACTTGTCGCTGCTATTAGACTGGATGCATACTATGAGCGAAGCAATGCGATGCGATGCGATGCAAACAATAGAAGCATGACGTCAGAGTAACAGCGAACTGGATATATATTCATATTCATATTCATATTCAAGTTTTATACACAAAACCCTTCGGCATAATAAGAGAAAAAGAGAGAATACAATCTACGAACTAAGTTATATAGTGAAAAGTAGCTATTAAAGTTGAACAATAAAAACAAAGCCTATTTAGCATGTAGTTGCTCTTCCAGGGGTTGTGTATAGTTATGTCTTGCTCTTCATATACAATTTCAGTTGCCTTTTGAAAATATTTATTGTTGGCAACTCATGTATGACTTTAGGCGTATTATTCCATTCCTTAAGAGCTATCGTATGTTTAGTGATTTGAAGATTTTGGCTATTTCTTGTATTTTAGGATTTATACTTTTCTAGGAAGCTATTTGGGCATAGTTCTTGTATCATTTTATAGGTTATAACATTCCTATTAATGCAAATTATGTTTTCTACATTCATCCCAGGGCATGACCAAGTATCTTTAATTTTGGCATTCCTCATTATTTTGAGAGCCCGGGGTTGTAGTTTCTGAAGGGCAGCCAGTTTTGTTCTCGACAAACTACCCCAAACATCAGCATAGCGTAATTGACTTTCAACTAATGCATAATAGACAATGGAAAGTTGTAACTGAGGTAGTATATTTTCAATCTCTTTAAGGCCCAATTCCCCGAGTTAATTTTGTCCATTGTACGGTTGAAGTGTGCTTCCCATGAAAGGTTTTCATCAACAATCAATCCTAGGGACTTTGTTTGCGTTACTCCTTTTATGTGATGGTTATTACGCACCAAACTCTCAGGGAGGCTAGGGTGTTTGGCTTTGAGTGGATGTCCTATGATCACAAATTCGGTTTTTTGAGGGTTCGGACTGAGTTTATTAATTCTCATCCACTCAGAGAGATTTAGCATCTCCTGACTTGCATTATCTATCATTCTCTGTATGTCATCAGATGCAATTGTTACATACGTGTCATCTGCATAGATGCTAGCTCTTGAGTATTGAAGGCTACTTTCAAAGTCATTAAGGTTCTAATAGAAGGGGCCTCAAGCAAGGTCTCTGAGGTATACCGCTTGTGACTTTCCTTTGTTTAGACGTGTTCCCATTCAAAGTACAAAAGTGAGTTCTGTTTGATAGATAAGATTCAAACCAACCACCTGTTCGGTCTACAATACCATAAGAGGTGAGCTTCTTCATAAGTATGTTAAGATTTACAGTGTCGAAAGCCTTTCTCAAATCTAGAAATATGGCAAGGTTCATTTTGTTGTTATCCATATTTTCATGCCAGTGATCAGTGCTGTTTATTACGGATGTTGTTGTGGAGTTTAGTTACCAAAAGCAGCTTGGCTGCTCGTCAGAATGTTGTTGACCGTAAGAAACTCGGATAACTGGTCATTTACCAGTCGTTCTAACATCCTAGCGAATACTGATATAACTGAAATAGGCCCATAATTATTTAGGTCTGACTTAGGTCCTGACTTATGAATCGAGGTATCACTTACTGGAGCGAACACATCACTTCTCAGGCATCTGTTCGCTTTGCTTTGCTATTTTGCTCCTCGTGTGAACGCCCCTTTGGGCATTTCATATGATGTACCTTATGTTCTTTCTAGATGAGATAATTTGACAATTTGTTGCATATCCATATCATTATTTCAAAGATGTTGTCTATGCAAAGATGTCTATAGATACCATATTTCAAAACCTCACCATCGGAAAAAGTTTTAGAGAAGCAAAATAAATTCAGACTATCTGTCTCTGTGTTTGTCTATCTGACTAAGTAAAGTTAGAGTAAAACTCGAAAGTAGAGTCTTGCAAGTGTGGGAGATTCTGATGATGTGCTTTTTACTTCGGATAGATAGTGACGCCAAAAATAGAAAAATGACTTCAGAGTAACATTTGATCAAGCCATACACAAATTTTCGATGTGGAGTTTTAAATTTCAGTAATACGCTTCATTAAATGGGCACGACTATTTTAAATCAGCTTCTCGCGAAGGTTAATCCAGGTGAGTTTTGTATAGTCGTGTCTGCATAAAATTTAAGGCGCGTGACGTACTTGGGCAGTGAAATTCATGACTTTCGCAACATTTTATGCGTACGACATTTTATCCGTTCAATGTATTTCTTCGAATATCCGGACAATACTGCTCCATTCAAAGTTTTGCCTATAATTAAGATATAACTTTTCCTCCAGCTATTGTAATTTAGTCACAAGAAAAGATGTTCTACATTCTCAACAACAGTTGCAGCTCAAGCATCTTTTAGCGACAAAATCAACAATTGGGTTTATAGGAAAGTAAGAATGGTCACAGCAACTGTGTCAAGGCAAAGTCGCTGATGTTTCGTAGAATACAGAGAAGAAAGTAGTTCTTCAATTTTTATGAACTACCTCAGACTAAAGAGCAAGTATAATAGTATAAAAAGAATGTTTAGGCACGATGCCCTATCAGCAATAAACTGAAAAAAGCAAAAATTTGCTCTTCCAAGGGGTGTGAATGGTTGCTACTACTCACCTCAGCTTCTCTCTAGCTGTTTCATTTCATTTCTGAAGCGATTTGGAGAGGGGTAGTGTTTATGTTGTTCTGAGGCCTCGTTCTATCTGGAGGCTCTTGTGAATTGGAATTTTTCTTTGTAAATGCTAATAGATGTTTGGGTAGATGAAATTTCTGGCCATTTCCAGTTTTAAAGAGTAAAAGCAAAATCAATAGCTCACCTTAGTTTAATAATGTTGAGTTTCCCTTTCCTTATCTTGACACCGTCAATTCTCAGCCGTCCTTCACTGAACATGAAGTCGTTTGCGTACACAGGGCTAGGGCCTGATTACGTGGGTGAGTTGACCCGTGTCTGGCTAGTGTCTGGCTCTGTGACCTGGCACCGCTCCTTGGTCGAAGCCTTATTGACAGCTATGCCCCAATTACGTGAAGCGAGCAACCCGGCAAGGCGGGTTAGTTCACTTTTTGAAAGTGGGTCAACCCGGTAAAATGAGCTAACACTTTTCATGTAATATCGCAAACGGGTAAACTTCCACATGCTCCCGGTGGGTCAGCTATCACTAGCACCCGCGTCAGAGGTTTTAGAAAACTGGCCCTTTCTCAGATTTTTAACTCAAATTTTACCTTCCTTTTTCACTGAAACACGGGAGAGCTACACCCATTTCTAGAAATAACAGTAACAACGGTAGTTGAATCACAGCAAAGTGGAATTGTTGAAAATGGTGTGACTAAAAATGAGACAGCTTTTGTTTGATCCACGAATTGTTTAAAGACAATTTTGAAATTGTGCATACATTCAGTGGTGGTTTTAGGGATCGCGGGACCCGGGGCCGAAATCATCTGCGGGGCCCTTGTTTAAAGTATTGGCATGTTTTCCTGTGATACCTTGCAATATTTTCTCAGATGCGGGGCCCCTTCTGGGCTATCAGAAGCGCGGGGTCTGGGACCATGGCCCCCTGGCCACCCATAAAACCGCCACTGCATACATTAACAGATTATAGTGGATGACCAAAAGAACATTGCTGTCTTAAAGATGAAAGAAATATTGGTAGGTGGTGGTGTGGGTGTGTGGAGCTGAGGTGGAAGCCTTCATTCAATTATAAACCTAATCATTAATAAATAAATAAATGTCAACTGGTGAGACTTCAAACTGCTCACTAGCGAGCTCACAGTATCGCCGCTTCTAGTACCTGGAAAAAGAAAGGGATTTCATTATTTTTACGTTTAGGGACAAAACTCAGAGACAATTATACTTCATTGTCTCTATTCTGAGAGTATTCTGTGTGTCCACATCATATGAATATTACGGTACAGTCATATTGTTGAGCATAATTCATGCTTGCGAATAATCATTTTTATCACAAAAATGAAATACATGCAACAATTTTATTGCTAATTTTATAATAGATAATTTAATTTTTTGATGGTGTAGTGCATTCTTCATATTACTGAAGCTGATTCAAAGGAATTAACCTTTAAATAGCATGAATTTAAGCAAAACAGGAGCATTTCACTAAGATTGTTCAAGAACAAGTGTTTATTAGAGTTGTTGTCACTGCAACATCTACAAGTATTTCTAGCTTGAATTCGTATTTCCCAGCAAGTGCGTTTATGCATAACATTATGTTTGCCTTTTTAATGATTTTATTGTCCAAATGTAGAAGCAGAGTACTTGAGACATTATTTTTGATAGACTGAATTGATCCTAAGGTACCCCTATTCTTATATTGTTTGTTTTTCTGAAAAAAACACGCCTTTTTCTAGTTTCTTTGTCCTAAGTTTGGGATGCAATTCAGCCCTCTTTTCAGAGGTTCCAAAGACACTGGTGCTTACACTTAACAATGGGAGCTGACCCGCTTGGGGGCATGCTCTTGTGTTTTGACAATTTCTATGGCATTGAAAGATAAGTGACAAGAAATTTGGCTCCAAAATTGTTTTCGCTTAATCATGAAATAAAATGCTATCTAAACACGGTGCATAAATATTATTCATTTCTTTTTTCGTTTTGCCCCCTAAAAATCCAGTTGAAATAACAACGGAGTTAACTAATTCAACAGAACCATGCACAGATATGTGTTATCAATTCGAAACATAGTTCTAAATTGAATATATGACTCTAAGACATTAATTTAAGTTTCAACACAAGTCCAACATGTCACACTTTCGCATCGCTATTCTCTTGAATATCCTCGGAGCTCATTGTTTCCGTGATTATATCTGCTGTACTGGCTTGTGTAAGTGGTCCATTTTGATATAAAACAATTTGCAAAGAGTTACATGTTATGATATCAAAGTCCATTTGAAAATCAGCCACGTTTTTTCCGAATTATTCGACATTTTGTAGATGAACGTCTCAAACTGCTACTTGCAACAAGGACTGCCTAATCCCAAGTTGTCAACTTCTACGTCATAATGTCATATAACAAAAACTAAACTCGCTCATCCCACGCCCCCTAAAAGAAATTTTGAAACACAATCAGGACAGAAGTTGCTTCTAGAAGATGCTCTTTAACTTAGTGAGGAAAAACAGTAGGGTAAATTCCGTGTCACTCATCCTTTAACAGTGATTAATGGAAGGAAATGGTTGCTGTATGTTCAAAGAAATTTGCTATGACTTCGGAAATTAATAGAATACAATAGTTGTTTTATGTTCAAATAAAATTTTTTTGGGGCTTCGGAAGTGGTGTAAAATTTGAGTGACTTCAAGGCTATGATAGAGATTATGCAAACGGTATTTTGGCTGTGATAAATAATATTAACACGAAGATTTACAAGGGATGAATGGGACTAATCCACACAATATCGATTTTATGACATTCATTCTATCAATATTCAAGCTCAGACTAAGTCTAAGCGGCTGTAGGTAGTAAAAAAAGCATTGGAATTTCCCTCTTTTGGTCACAGCTGAGCTAAAAGCGGGTCAACAATCCCACGTAATCGCGAAAGTTTGGCGAGTAAGAGCCGAGCTACCAAAGGGTCAGCTCGCCCATATAAACAGGCCTTTAGTTCATCTAACCAAGAAAAGCTCTCGAAGAACCAATAGAACTAATTATAACTGTGGAAAAGGCTTCTGGGATAGCTCTTTGAGTGTAGCTTCAGGTAAAAGTTCACTTTCTAACCAAAAAGATATTGAAAAGCCCATAGCCTTGGAAGGGGAATATTAAAAGGTAATGAGATAAGATGGATGAAATGCTCTTGTAGACAGCCATTTTGTTGTATGAGAGTCTATAATGTTGCAGTAATTCAATTAGTAATGGTCATTTTAGATTATCGGTAAAGTTAGGGATCGGGACCTTTCTGGCTGAGAATCACGTAAGTCTCAATATCATATTACGAAGGCACTTCCATTAGAGCCATACAATCTGGTATTGGTGTCACATGGTACCGCGAATCGTCTGGCTAGCATGCTCTGTATATATGAGGGACTGTTCAATAATTTCATTACGCCTTAGGGGCTGGTATTTCACATTATTCGTGCTTCTACGTGCCGGTAAATTAGGAGGATGGGTGGTGTTTGAGTCAAGCCCATTGTGTCAGGGTAGGGAAACTTCATTGAGAAGTTTGGCATAATGAAGGAACTCCGACACACAACCTAAATTAATGAGGGTGTCGAACGAAACCATGCTATCAAGTTTTTTATTTATTCCTGTCCCATCTTGCTTTGCAATGTAGATGGGAGATTTTAGCTGGGATGTAATGTTTGTAACATTCTAGTGCTTCTTTCCTAAATTTAACGTTTGCTTTTTCCGTAACGTTTATTCGACCTCTCCAATTTTTTTTGGTCAATCTCGAAAAATGTGTTTTCACCGGGTCTTTGATTTTTAGGGATGTGATATTCCCGAAATCTAATGTAGAAGTGGATAACATGTAATAAATGATATTGATATGTGACGAGTTTGGACAAGCGACTTACAATTACGTATATTCTATTTCAACTTGACGGTTGTTTTGGGCATTCTTTGTTGGCACTTACTGCTGTTGCTGTAGTTACAAAAAACAAAGAAGAGATATGAAACTTGTTTTTTTCATCCCACATCCTTTAGTATTTTAAAAATGTCGCTTTGCATCATGGATGTTGTTCATCGGGTGAGGGGGTTGTGTTTGTTCTAAGCGTGACATAGCGCAAGGGGGTCTTGCAAGAAAACGTAACAGAGCGTGATAATGGGGTGAAGGTTTAAAAGCGTGACGTAATTATTAATGCAAACTTGTAACGAACTATATTGGGTGAGGTGGCATAGCCGTTAGAGCTGACTCCTGTGCGGAAGGTCTACAGTTTGAACCCGACTCGAGGCCTTGACTGAATGCTCGCTCACTTTTCACCCAGCAGCGAATGGGAACCTGATGGCAGCACTGAGGAGTTAAAGGAGGTGAGGGAAAGAATTGGCCACCCCACCTCACATGCCGATGGCTCAGGATAAGTGTTCTGTGTAAAATACTGAGACCCTGTTTCCACCCACCGAGATATTTGCGAATGCGGATAACAATTTGTCGAATTCAGCCTTGCGTTTCCACTGATACGCTGAAATACTGAGATTTTGGAATACGCTGTCTAGGGCGTATTTTTCTGGCTCCGGGTAAATTCGAATACTCAGCGTACTAGTGAAAACACTCTTGCCTAGATATTTTGGAATACGCTGCGACACCAACAATGATTTTTTTATTGGTTTCATGCCAAAATACTTGGAGTGTATTCACGAGGCCTAGAGAAATAATCTCCAAAAGATTCTATGTCGTTTGATTTGCACTTGACCAATGCTCCAGTCAATTTGGCAACAATACATGTGTACTTTATTGGATTTTTTACCCAGTCCATGCCATTTAACATAAATTTTGTGTATTGTACTCGATTGTAATGTTGAGAAGTAGCTCGAACTCATCATCAGTCTAAACAAAAGAAGGTTCATCGCCATTTTTCGCTTTCCCTCCTGACATTTTGCTAAGTTAAGCATTTACAGCAATGATATCTCAGTTTTGGGCGTAGCATTGGCCGATTCCGTCATGAGCTCATGTGTAGAACTCGCGGAAACACCCTCGTTTATACTTAAGTGACATAATATGTCTCAGTTCAATGTGAAATATCTGGAGATGTTCAGCAAAACTGGGTCAGTGGAAACAGGCGGAATAAGATATAGTGAAATTGTGCTTGGTGTTTCGACTAATACGCTACCCAAAAGATAACTTTTTTCCGTATTCGCAAATATCTGGGTAAGTGGGAACAGGCTTGAGTGCCTCCCTGGGTTGAAGATGCAATAAGAGGTATTCCCTATAGTTTTCTATAATCAAGAAATCAATCAGTTTCGATACATTTCAAGTAGGTGATCAATCATGTTTGACTCCACAGCTCCTTTACGGAGCCATCAAATAAAATATCTTGTTCCTGATGTAACGCATGATCTGATTACGTACTTCTAAGTCCGAGGCACGGCCCCACTAGATTCGTTGAAAGAGAGTGCAATTGAAATGATGCAATCAATCTTGGATTCTCATTGCTAGTAAAGTTAACTTAAATTTTCGTCAGAGCTTAGGCCCACCTTTGCTTCGATTGTCAACTGGATGAGAATTATTACAATACATATTTTCTTGGAATGAAATAAAGCAATGTATAGTAAATAAACATCACAAATTATTCTGCTATCCAGAGCAAAGTGACCTTTATCATTCCCTAATGATGGCTTGTTGCTAAGGCGAATAGCAAACTATAGTCTGATTTCTTGGCATCTATTTTGTGGGGCGAGTAACGTGTAGTCTAGCAGTATAATCACCTTGCGATATTCTACCAGTAATTAAACTGATGGCTTTTGTGCTCAAAAAATTATAGTGATTGTTTTTATTGCTTGATGAGAAAGGTGCATAAAGGACAACTCTAGTCCAAAGAATTTAACAACAGTTCACCGCTTCATGTTGGATCTATGCTCACTCTGATTATTTGGATTAATCAGTGGTACGCTCATTATCCATAGCTTTTTTTAATGGAGACGAACGTTTGTTAAAGTAAAATGTTTTATAAGAATCCGCATTCGTTCTAAGGCATCAGAAAAATCGAGCAAGAGCTTTTCATGGAACAAACCACCTTAACTGATTTGGCATCAAATTGCATTCTCATACCCGAATACTGTAAAGTCTCACAAAATTCTAGATTAACTTTTGGTGCAATTTTCATTTAGAATTTTTAACGAAGTATCAAATAGAACATGCCTTGAAAGCTCAACTCTTTTTTGGAGTATCTTTAGCTCTTGCTATAGTGGTAGTTGCTTTTGTCAAAGCGTGCTTTACCCAGAGACACTGAGAGGAGGAGCAGGATGTCAAACTGCCCCAGGGCCTCAAAGTCCAAAGGGCTTCACAACACCCAATGCTTCAAGGTCCGGGGGGCCTCAAAGAGTGAACCAGTAGTAATTTTCTAAAGTTAGTTTCTAGAACCTGAAAATTTTCTGCTCACTTTGTACGCAGGAGATCTCATCTTTTTCTTTTCCCCAGAGGCCTATCATTACCGAAAAAGTATCAAGATTTGATCAAGCTTGAAACTTTGATACAAATTGAACTACCTCTCTCATATCTTCAAAAATTAATAAAATAGCATAATTTCTAGGAAAACATCGGTTTCATTATTTCAAGGGACAGTCTTGCTACGGAAAGCCCTACTTCATCATGTAGGTATAAATCTACATGACCATTGTAAGCTGGGCCTCAATAAAGATACTGGCCCCCCTGGGTACACTGATCTTATGGCCCCCTCCCATGTACACATATTTAATGAATCTAATTAAGGTAATGAGAAAAATTAACTAGATTTGTAGCCCACAGCTTAACAAATCAATTGGGGGTACTGTCTAAGGACTACATGCTTGTTGTCTTTGTCTCAAACTTTATTTTCACAGCGATTCTTAAAACTACCAGAAAATTTGACGTCCTATCCACTTTTGGGCCCCTTGAAATGTACCCAGTGTGCTATGTGGTGAGTGCAGCCCTGGCTGTATTTTGAGGTCTCTACTAGCATTCTTGTTCATACGTTCATAGCTATTAAGCAGAGTAAAACATCCTATACGCTATCGAAAGAAGCAGTCAAATAAAGAAGAATTTTTCACAGCATAAATGTTCTTCTAATACCTTAACTATTTGAGAAGTGAGTAACATTGGTATATTCATTCTTAGCAAAATTGCAAGTGAGAGTCTAAGTTCAGATGCTAAGTAGCAGAAATAAGCTTATATTTGTGACTAACACGTATAAATTTACTTAGACTGCACTCCTTCCGTTGCGGTGTTGTCAAGTCTCATGTACTGATGCTATTAGGCATCCAATCTTGCAGCATAAACGGGTTGGTTAACTGGCCTCTTTCAAACCTCTTCTTGTTCTCATTGTGAATTGACTTTCGTGCTTGATTCATTTTTTCAAATGCATCTTTGACCACGTGCCTTAGCTTCAAGCATTGCAATTCACTCCAATAGTCAAACATTGAGTCATAATGCATTGTACCAAGTCCATGTGCCAACGACCCTTGTAACTAAAATTTGTAATATATTCAAGATTCATCTAGCCTTTAAGTATTTAGGTGGCTTGACTTACAGTACACTTGTATGCTATTGTTAGATACTGAGGTCTCCCAAGGCTAGAAGAGCTTTATGCAATCCGAAAAACTTGTTATCAGTTGAGTACTCTGTCGAACGGTAAGTAGAAGTTGAAAGAGAGGTTTTAATTAATCAACACAGTGCTCATACGCAATATGTTAATCGAAATTCCCTGACTTTTCCCTGACTGGTAGCCAAAAACATTCACTTTTTCCCTGATCCCCATTTCACTTATTTACAAAATGAGGTAAAGAAAATGGAGCCTGATAGATACAGGCACGCAACTAGGAAATATCCAAGACAGGGGTACAATCCACAAAAAAGGACACACTAAAACTATTTAAAGAAGATACTGCCTTTGAATGCTGTTTTGCAGATTCATAAACAGACGAAATAATATGAGAGCTTTACTAGAATGGTCACTTCTGATGTCCAATGACCCTCATTGCAATTTCTTTTCACGGTAACGAGGGAAAATTGGAACCACGCCTTTTCAATATAAGGAAAACATCCTTTTGATATAAAGAGGGCAGTGCAAAAAAGGCACTTCTGTTCTTTTGCTGAAAAGGGCAGGAATCCAGATGCCCAGGACCCCCTAGTTGCTCGCCTGAGATGGGTAATTCACTTACGTTTGCTATTTCACAAAGAAAAGCCTAAATTTCAAATTTACTGACAACAATTAGAGCAACTACTTTGCAAATAATTATGCATATAGTTAATGGAAATGATATGCTGACTAAAAAATTTCTTTACCTGACTTTTCCCTGACTTGGATACAAGTTATAGAAATTCCCTGACTATACCAGGTTTTCCCTGACCTTTCTTTAAAATGGCCTATTTTTCAGGTTTTCCAGATTTCTCAGGTTCAGTATGAACCCAAAAACACTATAGAGACTTTTTGATGAATTCCTATGCTAGTACAATCTAGGCCATGCTATTCATCTTTTACATTTCAATACGGTCGCTTCCAAGATCAACATATCATACAGAAGTGCTCACTATCCAGTGCACGTTTTATGCGTGTAGGCCTGTGGGCGGGGGAAACAAGTAGAGTGCGGCCCAACCACTCAATAAAATTGAATGAAGATGTGTTTTTACATGGTCATTGCATAGTCATTGCTATGCTTGGAATAATTGCCCCTTCAGTCCAGTTCAGCAATACACGGTCCTGGGCCAACAGCAATTTAACCCCAATGGCAAATTGTACTTTATCCAAGACAGAACCAAACATAGATGTATGTTTTCTGTATTTATAGCTTTAATGGACCCACCTGATTGATTTTAATTTACTATGATGTTCTTAAGCGTTATCGATTCCATTTTTACTGTAGAAATAAATTATATCACCAACAGAGTCCCAGTGACCAATGGGCCAGCTAGGCCAGGGCATTGAAGCCCCTTAGAATATTAGATCTTAGCGGCTCTGCAGCAGTATTCTATAGCGCCTGGAAGTACTAATAGGGTATCGAGTACTTATAATTTGACAAAAAGTACATTTAGATGTATTTTGGGAGCTCCGACCAGAGTTGCTCAGCACGGCCAACAGGCTGAAATGCAACCCTGAACAGAAACAGAAAAATATCAACCCAGCAATTTACTCATATATTAGATTGATAATAAAATCACTTACGACAGCTGACGCAGAACCTGGAAGCATATTAATAAAGCCCTCACTTTCATCTACCGTTGGACCCTCGTAAAGTTTGGTTGGAAAAATAGCTGGGGAATGACCATATTCTGCAATTGGGAAGCTAAACATTGAATGCTGGACAACAATCCAAAGAACCTGCTGAACAACTTTGCTCAACTGCTGTTTTGTGCTGACTTCCGATGGAAATCCTCTAATCTAGAAAGAAATTAAACTAAATCTATACGTATCCATAGAAAGTGAAATTTTGAGAGTGTACTATAAATAATTTATTAAAAGATATTCTGCAATCCTTTGCTTCACTTTGGCCTACTTTAGAGAGAGCTTTTACATAAATATTATATGGAAAGTTAGTCTTTCCTTCAGAAGCATTCTATTTCCCTTCTTTGATAACTTTTTTCATAATTTGTATCGACTATGCTTGGCCTTTCCATTACGCTATATTTTGCTATTGCAAGGATACTGCACCTCGCCTTTGTATATTTGAAGCCTCCAATGGGTGTCTATGTATATTAAGAAGATGCGATAATTCGATTCGTACATTTGCAGCTGCACTTACAGACAGCATTTCCATGGGACAATTGCGTTTGGAAACGTAACCATTTGGGACGGATAGGCCTTGCATTTCCTCCGTCTCAGCAGGTTCTATTTGGAACTGCTGCTCGAAAACTGCGCAGAAAACGTCTGCCTAGCAAGTATGCAAGAAAACAATAGAGGGGCAGAAGAAGCGAGCCAACTGCTTTTCTTCACACTTCGTTCACTTCCTATACAGACCTAGTTGGAATCATTCCACTAGTTTCCATGAGTACGGTTCCAATCGGGATCTTATTTGAAAGTAGACCTTCTTAGAAACGATTAGCACCCCCAAATGGAACCGTTCCGACAGGAACCGAATTGTTCTTGTTGGAACCTCCCATTCCTGTGGAAACGGAAGGCCTTTCCGTGCCAGGAATGCCATGGCTCCAATTGGAACCGGTCCCGTGGAAACGCTACCTAAAGCTGTTTCCCCTAGATGTAATGAGATATTCTCGATTTCAATAGTTTTTCAAGCAACCAAAGTTTGCAAAAGAGCTTAGTTATCAAAGAGCTTAGTTATTTTTTCTGCTGCAGAAGTATTTTAACAAACGATTAAATCGTACCTGTACTACTAAACTATAAAATATTCTGATACCTTTGTTGACAATTCCCTTATCATGTTTTGTACTTCTTCATCTCTCCTAACTCCTACGTCCAAGAGATAAAGCCTGTAGGGAGTAAATAGTGTAGTAAGAAAAGCTGAAGAGTTGCTTGGCAATGTTGTACTGAGCACTGTCAAATCCCTATGATAGAAAGTTCTGGTTTAGGATTGTATTTTTAAAGGAAAATTGGATGACTAGTATTCCAAACAGGAATTTCAACAGTCGAAGAATTACATGTCAACAACAAGCAGAAATCCTTAAGAATATTCATAAATGTAGTGTTATGACTTCAGGATTGCTTTAGAAATATGATGATCTAGTCAGCGTTAGGCCTCTGATCTTAGGCAAATCATTTGAAAAAATAATGTCACAAAGAAAATTCATTTTGGAAGTGCTTTTTTTTCGACGGTTACTTTTCTTGGTGTGCTTTGAGAAAAACAACTTTTATCTAGGATTAAATGGTGAGGACATGAATACAAACATACTTATAGACTGTCTTACTTGCTAACCAGCTTGTTGGTAAACTGAACAAGAACTTCATTAATAATGCGACCATCATCTCTGTATGGATAATATGGCAGCTGTTCCTTATCATCCATTCCACGTTCCTAAAATTGAATGTAACTTTAATGCTTGATTTACTTGAAAGAAGGAAAAACAGCTGTTAATAGAGGTATAATAACGGAAACAGCATTGTATTTAATCTCTGCATTTGAAGAGAACATCTGAAATTTCCAAGTCATCTGGACTAGAACACCACTGATACATTTCCAAAATAAGTTCACTGACATCGCAATTGCTGAGAGATGAGCAAATGACAAAATTGTTATGGGCATACATATAAATAAATAAGTTAAAGATTTGAAATGTGCACGGAAAGTGGGAATTTAGTTCTCCTTGTTAAAGTTCGTCTAACGATTACTAATGCATCTCTTGATGCGAAAGTTTCTATTCATTCAAGGTGACAGGCCTTATATTTTACAGTTTTTTCTAGTGGTCTTTTGAGCGTCTGCTTTTTAAGCCAGGTAATCACTATACAAAGTCAAACAGGTTTGCATGCAAACACAATGGCAGTTTCACTAATGAATATCTACATTAGTCTGTTCTAGATACCTCTCCGATGTTCCACTTTTATCAATAATCACACTCTGGTATTACACCAATAAATTTTCTTGACATTTGAGGGTCAAACCGAGAGATTCTTGCAAAGTTATGTGATCATTTGCATGAAGCTCTTAAAAGAATTTATTTAAAAACAGAAAAAATGCCACCATTAAAATCAATGACAATTTATGAATATTTAGAAGGCAAGCTTTATGATTGGAAGTAGATTTCCCTTCATAGGCAAGAGTCACTAGTTAAGAATTTCTTTTGCAAGCATGCAAGTTTCCGTGCAAAAATTGAGGTGCTTAGTGTATCAAATGCATTTCCCCTTACGAAGTCCTACTTACGGGGCGCACCATCTACTGGCAGCTAGCAAAACTTGCCTTACATCTTGACTCGTCAAAAAGCACACTTTACATTCTTCTCCGTTGAAACGAGAGGAAAGCCTATAAAATATTGTCCTCCAAACACCTAGGCACCTAGGACATTGTACGGAAAAATTGTTAAAACCGAAAACTCAATTTTTGAATACAACATGTGCATTTTGAGGGCGTTTGCTTTTCATTTTCATTCCATTCTTCGACATTTTTGCCCATCAAATCTACATCAGCAAAAACATATAAGAATATAAATCAAAATACATAAGCATGTCGCAATGCAATTTAGATAAGGAATACTAGATGTGATTTAATAGTAAATAAGTGCTATTCTTCCTAGGGGCGTTTATGCTCTCTGGTATATTAGAACAATGAAGTGGTTTTATACCACCATAGGCTCTGCGCTCAGTCTATCAAGACGCTTCAGCTCAAAAGTGGCTAATCACGAGCGCAAGGATTGCTCTAAAACTAACTGGCAAACTGACTAACTAACAGAATTAAACATAATTCTAATCTCCTTTGCAAAGATTTATTTCGATACATTATAACGGTTACCTGTTTAATCCAAACGAGCTTTGAAAAAGGGAACGCTTAACTGATCCCCTACCCCTCCCTAAAAACTGGAGCATAATTCCCAAGCCAACACTTCTGAGTTACTAGTCATCCATTTTCTGAACTGCATTTTAGATGCAGCATTTTCGGAAAAACATTCCAGACTTTGTTGTAAATGTAGGTCTCAATTAAACATAATTCTATTCTTTGCGACGATTTATTTCGATAGATTTCTGTTCTCAGTTGTTAGGTTTTGTTCAGATAGATTTTTGTTCTCCGTTGCAGATTTTTTCCGATTTTGATTATTTATTCGCTATTTACTCGAAATTTAATGTATTAAATGGTTGGTTTTAATTAGCTTCAAGCTATCATTCAAGCTAACCTTAAATAAACAAATTATTATTAATGTCATTATTCATCGTCTGCCAGATACAACTTAATTATTGGTGGAAAGATTTGTATTTGAGCTTTTAATTGGAATATACCATTAGAAGTTAAAAAAGAATTACTTGCCTATATTATGCAGCATGCCACTAATAAGATCCAATAGCATTGTGGAGATGCTACAGGCTCTTTGAGTTTTGTAAGAAAAAACTCCTTTATAGGTAGACCAAAATCTTAACAAACCATAGGAAGTATACATGGCCTTTACCTCTTTAGCTAATGTCCTGAGCTACTTTGAGCGACGAAATCCAGTCCTTATTCATCTGCTCCTAGCCCAGCCTTATTTGCACAAAGAATTTCAGTCAGTTTTGAACTAGGATTAGTTCACCCTTGCTAGATTTGTAGTGTATGCACAACCAACCCAGCATCGGTACGGACTAGATTCATCAAAATAAGAGAGTGGGGCTAAGATAGCTAACGGGCAATCACGGATACTTGCGTTTGCACAGCAAAACTCTAATCCAGACTAGGTTCTTAGTATATAACGGGCATTGGCTAGCATGATTGTTAAGTTGCTAAATGTCTATTAGGCATATAGATTACCTCAACATTCCTCTGCAGGTCAATATCACCCCATATCATTTTTGGGTATTCTTTGCCCAACAATGTAGTAGCACCACGATTTCCATACCCAAAAAGACTTCTAATAGTCCGATCTTCTTTGAGAAGTGTCACAGTTCCTTGAGCATTCAATGGCAATAGGCCCCTGCAATGATACTTCAAAATCTGGTGCAACGGATGTAAACCTGATAAATGACGATACAATGCGATGCAAACAGGCTCCATTTTGAAATGCGTCTTCATGAGATGCTCGACAACCTGTCCAGAAAAGCCATCACTTATCTGCACCTGGGCCTTGCTGATGTTCCAATAAATGCCACTTTGTGGAGTGTGCACATGTCCGTCTGAAGGAATAGGAAGAAAGTTTTTTCAGCTCCTTTCGTTGGTAGGAAGAAAGCTTAATATGCTTGCTGAGCATATACTCATCTGCTGGAAATCTATGTCAAATGCCAAGGCAACATGCAAGCCTCAATACAACCACATACAAATACATAAGGACACACAGGTACACACTGGAGCACCTAGGCACATGCAGGCGCACACAAGCACACACTGACAGACATAAACACACCCGCATACACACACATTCCCTTGGAAAAGTGACAAGCATGTTATAAACAATCTGCTTCTTTCCTGTCATATTAAGCACTTTGCCATATCAAGTTCTTAAGCTGCTGAAGTTATTTTAATACTCCTCAGCGAACTGGTGCTTTTGCTTAGATTTAAGTGTAAGGTCATAAGCTTAAACCTGGAAATGCTTGAATAACTATTTACTGTTACAGAAACAGCTTTTCAAAAATCAATCTCTATATAAGAATAGAAGCGAAAAGATTGAAGCTACAATTTGCAAATATCACCTGAGGAGCTTGTGTTCTGAATAGCTACAACCCTGAGCACTTTCTGAGGGTCTACAGCAAATAATGCAATTGGAGCCACGTGTTGCTTCATTTTCTTGTTGGGACGGTCAAAATACAGTAAATCAGGCATCATTGTTAGGTCTTTGAGCATTGGGTACTCAACCACATATACCTTCCTTCTGTGAATTGACTATAAAACAGCATAAATTTTTGAATAAGTATTATGTATTTAATACAGCCGGAACTCACTAGAGCCTTTTACATATGGGGAGGTCCATCCGACGATAGAATTTGCGTTGTAAACCGTGATATTTTGTAAACACATATACGTATCTCTATTCATGTATGCATACCTCAACATTCAAGCTTAACTACCGTTTTCTACTAGCTACATAGTGCTGGTAGCAACTGCCTCAAGGTAGCAACAGAGGATTTACCTCAAATATATGTCTGTCTCCCGTTATGGAAGTCACGGCTTTGTTCCAGTCAAAACTTCTCAGGTTTAGTCGGCGCAAAAGCTCCCCGAATTGAGTACCTTTGTTGCCTTAAAAAAACAAAAGTTTAAATCATATGTGGAAAAGATTATCACCGAGAAGAGTTTTTGTCTGATTTGCTTAATTGGTGCGATGAGATAAATCAATATGAAATGATCACGCATTTAAGAGTTTTATTTAGAATGAATAGAAGACATTTATAATGTACATAGCAATTAGAATAAAATTTAAGGGCATTAAAAAGGCTCGAAACGTAAGAAGAGAAGTGTTGTAAATACAGATATTCCCAATAATTAGGACTCCCAAGGAGAATGCAAAATTAGTTCCAGTTAGCAGGAGTCCTAGCAAAGCGGTGCTCTCAATATCTGGGACTTATGGATAGAATGCAGTTGTAGTCCTACGTAGGCGGAGGGCCATGTAAGTGGTCACACTTCACCTCATAGCTTCTTAAGCAAATGCATATGTTGACATGATATAAGTATCTTAGGTCGCAAGCTGACTCAGTTTTTTGTTCAATATTGAAGTGCACTCCTTAGATCTATCCAATCCTTGCAGCAACGATAAAACAGATGCTCCTCTATTAAAATCAGAAAAGTCACTATGTTTCCCGTCTACAGAATTTTCATGCCAGATCCAAAAAGCTCTATGCCACCACGAAGTTTTAGGCCATTTTGGATGAAAGCGAGACTCGTGCAAAATGGTAACAAGTTGTTGCTATGGCTATTAGAGTTGCTTACTAAATGATGTCAGCAGGGGCATTGAGAGTTGGAACACTTCAATGCTCACACGCATGGAAAGGAGTCAGTATCCGTTATTGGGTGAAAAGTATTTTACCATCCTTATACATATTACGTTTAATGAAACCATTCAGTTTTGTATAGGGATTCGTATTTCAACAAATGAACGCTTGAATTCAAGGAATAGTTATGTAGCATTTGGTCTCAGTCCCAGTTATGCTAAGTAAAGTTGCTACTGGGACCCCCAATTTGGCCCCACTTTAAATTAAATTACAAGAATGGATAACGGGAATGCCTTTAAAATAAATGGATAGATGAATGTAAAACTGAAGAATTTAAATCAAGTCAAATGGGACAAGCGAAGGAAGCTTACATGAAGTTCAAAATGTATACACTCAAGACGAACACCAATGCAGATGAGACACAATCAAAGAGAAAAAAGCACAAGCTGACTAAAACAGATTCTAGGCAGTTGGATAATACAGATTGCGAAAGCTTAAATGATAGCATAAAATCAAACGAAGAGAGCTTGAATTGAATATGTAGGAATTCGAAAAAAAACGATACACGCTAAAGAAAGAGTACAGGCCTTTGATGAATCATTACTTGAAAAGATTGGTAGAAAGGTAAACAAATTAGAGGCAGCTTTTGGAATATCAGTGAAGGAGAAGATCATTTAATTGAACAAGAAAAGAATTTTGATAGGGTTCAAAGCAATAAAAATCACAAAACAGGTAATATGTTATTTAGTAGAGAAAACTTTAAGACTAAAATTCCTTCGCTTACTGGAAAAATGATGAAAGCCAGAAGGAGACTAAATCTAATGTAATATTAGAAAGACTAGAACGAATAGAGTATTACGCGTTATTACTTAGCAAATGTAAGCATATAAAGAAAAGTGTCAGTCAGGTCAAATGTCCAACGTCATACGATAGTGCTTAGAATTTTGACCGTTATGACAAAGAAAATGCATAAATATAAGGTTTGCACGAGTAAATTTCTTAGATTAGCCTGAAGACTCTGCATGAGTAGATGAAACTAGTCCCTTAAGAAACGAATGTTGTTTTGCAAACTCTGAGCAACGGATACGTGCATAGTCATTAAGTTGTACTTCTACAATATGCATATATATATATATATATATATATATATATAT
>WIPJ01014678.1:298636-314244 GCA_018155075.1 Cassiopea andromeda | reverse complement strand
CACCCCGCTTATTTCATCTTGAAAAATTATCCAACCCCCTGCTTATTAGAAACCCCTTGCTTATGTGGGACCCAAGAGTACTTTCTTTTTGATTTCTGAATTTCTTTTTGATTTCTGAATTTCCAATTTTCACAGTTGTATCATTCATTTTGTTGCCAAAGATCATTAGGTGACATAATCATTTAGTTTTGTAACATTCATCGAATGCCAATCGACTAAGACAGAGTCATCTGCTTCTAAATTGCTGATGATAGTAATGAGATCTGTATAGAATTTATAGAAAGTGGCACCTTGCTACTTAGAAGCAAGAACATCCGTAAGGGTTCTGAAGAAAGATAAGAGAGATCAGGGATGGCGCTAGTAAGAGGACTGTAGCCCCCAAGGATCTTAGCAAGCCCCCCATCGGTACATAAAATTCTATGCACAGTCGGCACTTTTATAATGTCTATTATCTTTTTCTTTAGTCTTTCTAGTGAATACGAAAGGTAAAATTCTTTGACACCGCTCACTGCTGGCACTAGCCCCCCAGCATTTTTTCTAGCCCCACCCCTGAAAGAGATCAAACCTGAACTCTTCACATTGACCACACAAGCTCTTTATTCGTATATTACACTTTCTATCATAAGCAGAAAGCAACCAAGTACAACCAACTACAACTAAAATACTAATGCAACAATAAAAGAAGAAGGATAAAAACAACACTATTATATACATAATTTACAGTTTCGATTTTCTCCCTTCCAGACTATTACTTTCTTTTTTAATGTTGCTACACTATTAGCCCATTCCTGCAACTGCGTCAAAAATATCGCCAATAATTGAATGAAGAGATACCGAATCATCGATTTTTCAGTTTTTTGTCGGTACATGCTTATACTTTGACAATTTAATATCTAGAATTTCAGCTTTTGCCTAGGAATTTGTCTTCTCGCTAGCTCAAAATTAGTTTTGTAATAAGGAACGTACATGTAAGATGTAGGCTGGACTGAAATTGCGTCCTATTCTTTTTTGTTTATGGTGAGATTATTTATTAATATTAAAATCGCGAAAGCTTGGAAAACTTACAGCACTCAATGTACTTGCTCGTTTACGTATGCAAATAAAAATACGTTCTCATAGCGCTGTGGGAAGCGGTCCGGGCTATTAACAGGATGAAAACAGGCCAGGTTTACAGACGTTCAACAAAGGGAGGGGTCCCGGGGGTCTTGATCCCTGCCCTTTTCAGCAAAAATTCCCTTTTTGCAGTGCCCTCTATTTTCAAAATGGGCGTTTCCCTAACATGGAAAAGACGTGGTTATACAAATTTCCCAGGGGTTTCTCCTCCGCCCCCCCATATTCCTTTCTCAACTGATAGAAAAGAGCAATAACAATAATTGGCCTCCAGCGCAACAACATCAGTAAAACCTCCCACAGTATCTCCTCTATGAATCTGAAAAACAATATTCGACGACCGTACCTTCTTCAAAAGTTTTAGTGTGCTCTTTTTCGTGGATTGGACCCATGCCTTCGAAAATTCCTAGTTGCGCGTCAGGATTGAGCATCTATTTACAGCCAGTATATAGATGATATCAAATCTAAGGTCAACTGCAAGGTTGTATCATATCCCAAGGTCAACTCTTTGTGACAGAGTTAAACAACGTTATATCATATTCAACTATAAAGCATTTAAAAAAGTACTTAAAGATGACAAAATATTCTTACCTCTTGCTAGTTTGAAAACTAGTCTTGATCGGAATGGGCAAATCAACTTGCTGTGCTTTTTATAAGACCACACCAGCTTCATTCATTCTCCCCAAACGGAGGTGATTCCATTCTTCCGTTCCAACAACTTGAATAGTCTTAAAATATTTTACTCAATCCCGATAAATTCAAGATTTTTAAATCCTCAGAAACAAAGCTCAGAAATAAAGATTAGTACATTTTATTTGCTCGAGAAACTTTGCTGCTTTTTCCCTGCCAAACGGTAGTTAAATTTATTGTCAATGTTCCTCGTCTTTTGCTACTTAACAAGAGCATCTAATATCCTGTTTTGCCAACATTGTTTACACAGCTTTCCAAAATCCAAAATAAAAAATTGACAGATGTATTTTGCGCATCTATCGATTTATTCTTTAATTATTTCTTTCAGTTTGCTTAGCTCAGATTTCCTTGATGACGAATTTTTGTGTACAAGCACAATAAAGATTTTGCACGGAGTTCCCTTTTGGGATACCAACTAACAACGCGATATTGCTGTGCATTTGCTTGTACTGTGCTAAGTTTTTCATTGTCTGAAGGTCTGTCTTACTTTCGAGATAATTCAAATCTTTAGTTAGGAAATCATAAGAAATTCTCTGCTCAATATTTCATATTTATCATATACCAGCACCGAACTGCTTCAATGTACACCTAGAAGAACACCTAATTTTTCGCTGAGCTTCAGTATTCTTAAATCTTTTGGTCTTGAGTTTTAGATTATTCATAAAGTATTCTGAAGCTTCCAAGTTGCAACTTCACCCCAAAACCACGGAAATATATTCGAACCTCTGCTGATGCCTTCCTTCAATCAAAAAGCAAAGCAAAGGTGGAGCAGAATAACAAATATTCTATGAACAGTGCACAATTTAATCTAAAAGCAGTAGTATGCCTCAATTTATACAAAAAGTCCAACTCTTGATTAAGCTTAAGCCTTGCCTTCATCTTAAGTTATTATTACATTCAGCGATTCTGAGCCTAAATATTCTTGTAAAGTTATTGCAATAAACAGATGTGTAGTAAGATCATCAATTTTCGAGAATCCATCTCATCCAATTTTGATTAAAAGCAGAGCAAAACTATTCTAGCACAAGGAATAAATCTATGCTTAATACTGGTAACACTATGGTATTACACAAAGACTAGGTATCTACATTATCAGTCCATGCCCGAAGACACGTGCGACTGGATTATTGTAAAATTCATGTATTGTAAATAGTTGGTGTTAATAGGATTTATAAAACATTGACCGAAAACAACAAAGTCCAGTCCATACCCGGAGACAAGAGCGATCGCACTTGTGCGTGTCCCACACACGTACAAAATCTCCATTACGAGCGAAAAACTACCGTGGCAACATCACTATCAACAATACAATCGCCTATACTAAATAGGAACTTCGTTGTCGCAACATAAACACTTGTGACTGTTACCTTTTGCTTTCTAGCTCTGTTTTATTCTGTTTCATCCTAAATGAGACATTGACAAGCTTCAGCAACAATAAACTCTGTATTTCGGATGTACAAATCTTGGATCGCACGCGCAACTCCAAATAATTACGACTAATCGCTCGTGCAGACAAGGGTGCACATGCGCATTGACTCTCTTGCGCCAATTTCTTCCCGGAATGGTCTGCATTTACATTTTATTACTTGCATCTTCTGAGAGGTGGCTTGCTCCTCATCCCCATCAGTGTCTTTAATCTCTACTTTCTCACTTATCCTTGTAGTTCTCATTCGTTTAGTTTTAGTGAAAAATCAATCAAAGAAGATCGAAACATAATATCTGGTCTTGTGCAGTTCAAGCTTTCCTTCTAATATTTATTAAGGAAGATCTGCAACTCTTGGGTGCTTAATAGAAAGGGGGGATTGAAATACCGTAGTTCCTCTAAAAAGCGCCTAGGCGCTTTTTAATTTTCGATCCTCTATGGTGGGTGCTTTTTCGAGGGTGGGCACTTTCCCCTCATTTTAGGGGCATTTTTACTCATTTCACTCAGATACTTTGTAAGCAAAATTTCGCTAAAACAAAATTAATTCTCAAAGCTTAATAAAATAACAGTACTGCCTGGTTCCAGCATATGTTCTTGTTGTGATTTCAATTTATCAGCTGCATTTTCACATGGCTGGGCTGGTCTTTCCAGTTTACCAATGAATTTTTGAATTTGCTTATGAAAAAATGCTAATCCATAATCACAATCATTATTCTGTTTCTTTTTCTGATAACTGAGTCTGGGAATGAAGATGCTTTTCGAGGGGGGTACTTGTTCGTTAGTGGACGCTTTTTAGAGGGAATACGGTAACTGGGGGGTGGGAAAAGCCTCAAACGCTAATACGCGGAGGTTGGAAAATGACCAAAAATACAACTCTCAAGTGTCAAATAAACGGGGACCCTCATAAACAGTGGGGTTGGAAAAAATTCTGAAATTTAATAAACATGGGGTCAATATAAATGGGAGGGGGTCGGAATTTGATAAATGGCTTTAATTGATTATAAAACGATGGAAAGAACTAGAACAGGTTATCATAAAGGGAATTAATATTTGCTACAAACCCCTCACAATTGATCTCGTTTCTTTGTGAGCACTATTAACGCCCAATTTTCATGGCAAAATAGCGTACTGCTGTATATATCTTAGCTTTATGCTTTATGGCAACCTGTTTTTGTTCTTTCTGTCCTTCTATAATCACTTAAAGCCTTTTCTCAAGTTCCAGCCCCCCATTTATTTTGAGCCCCGTTTATTAAATTTCGGAATTTTTTATAAACAGGGGATCCTAATAAGGTTCAGGGGGTCGGTAAAATTAATAAGCGAGGGAGGAGACGTATGTTTGGTACCTGAGAGTATAAAAAAACCATTGGTTTCTTATTGCAAATTTATTCCAAATTACCGTTGCCGAGTTCACAGAATGACACAGGAATTCAGACACAAATGTCTCTAGGCCATACTCTTGTGAGTCCCAGTTATATTTAGACAGTCATAACTAGCACCTAAAGCCCTGACCAAACGATTATTGTGGAAGGTTAGCTATCAATGAAAGGAACGTACGAAAGTTGTGCAAAAAGTTCCAAAACGTCTAGCAACATTTTATACCGAAAGTTTCGGTTCACAATTTGCTTTGGATTCAATATACAGTAACGACCCGCATATAAGAACCTAAAATTTTGAATAGAGCCTGTTCATGTTCTTGTTCGATAAGGTACTTCCAGTTATCAGGGTGCTGGTTCTTGGTATAGGGCCCAAAAAATGCTAGGAAAAAGAATAATAGTTGACAAGTTAGCATAAAAAGACTTTGGCAACATAGTTGACCATCAAAAGTTCATTTATAAAAAGCATGTGTGAACCTGCCTATCACAAAATGCTGATACTACTTTTGGAGCATCCATGAAAGGGGTTGATTGGTAAACGGGCTTAGTCTATTTAACAGTAGACAAAATCAACTATTAATAAGGACCAAGCTAGAATATCTGACTTAAGAAGTTCTCATTAGTTGGAATAGCTGGGGGGCTGGAAAAAATGCCCAAAACCTAATTAGTGGGGGAGTTGGTATAAATAGGGGGTTGGAAAATGACCAAAAGTGTTGTAGAAAAGGCTATGGTTTTTTATCGAAAATTTATATCGAAGTGATATTGCTAAGTCCACAGAATGAAACAAAGATGAACCATATAACACATGCGATCATTGAACTTTCTTACGATACATTTTACTTGTAGACCAACGTATCTCCTCTAAATATCCTTGGTTGAGATACTACTTCCAAAAATTAATGGGCAGGGGGTGTGAGCTGGACTAAAAATGTCCTGGGTGGAAAATTTTTGAAAAATTAGTTAGCGGGGGGATGTCTGTTAGGCACCCAAGAGTATAAAATTTCAGGCTGTATGTTCTTAATATATGAAGGTTCCTATGTGCGGGTTTTCACTGTATAGTACAATCCGGATAATCGGGACAGTTCCCATTAGGCTGCTTATCCCTGATTTTTGAGAGATGCCTCCGCATACTCCGGACTTTCCGTCACCTATTGATTTACAAAATGCTCGAAATTGCTATCAAACAATATCACGAAAAATCCCTCTTCTGAGAGAAAGGAGACAGAAAGCACCTTATCTAGAGGATTTTCCATAACTATTTGACTAACTGGCAGTTGTTTTTGTGGGAAATGTTTGCTGAAGGGCTTCACCAAATCAGTGGCGGTTTTTCAAAAATATCTCAGGGGAGCAAAGGGGCTTTAGAAGAAACACGTGCATTCGATAAATACTTGGGAATATTTGTCGATTACATGTTTTTCATAAGTAAAAGCCCACATAAAAATTGAAGCTCAAGCAACAAAATGATTCTATTATAAAAAAATTGCGTCCATTTCTATGATTAAAGGCTTTTGGTCCATTACTTTTGCTGAGAATTTGCCGACTCGATGATACCAAGGGGCACTTTGCCCCCCCCCCTGTCCCCTTTAATATCCGCTACTGCACTAAGTTCTACTTCCCTTGTTTCAACTCCATATATAACAATTAAGGAAAGCGTTATGATAACATTACTGGGCTTTATTGCAATTGTCTGACTTCTATTAGATTCAAACTGTATTTACTCTCAGGTGCCAAATAAACGCCCCCCACCGCTTAATAATTTTTTGATTTTTCCAACCCCTCAGACCTTATTAGGACAACCTGTTTATTAGTTTTAAGGAAATTGACTTTGCTACAAAACCATCAATTCATTTCGTTTCTTTCTTAGTACTATTTACGAACAATTTCCAAGGCAAAACAGCATGCTTTTGTATACATTTTAGTTTTATGCTTTATGGCAACCTACTTTTGTTCTTTCCATCCTGTATAATCATTTACAGCCGTTACTCAAATTCCGCCCCCCTTCGATTATTTTGATCCTCCCGTTTACTAAATTTCGGATTTTTTCCGACCCCCTGTTTATTAGGACCCCACCGCTTATTTGGTACTTGAGAGCAACTTACCTCAGCCCCTACTTCATTTTATGCCTCAAAATTGACCCTCCTATTTATCCGGATTTCCGCTTTTTTTCCTTACTTTCGGTCGATCCAGAATGTCATCCGGGGTAAACTGTACGTATATGCATATGGAACGGAAATTCTCTTCATTAGACGTAAAGAAAAGAATTCCATAAAGTAAAATACTTAACGCATCTCTTGAAAACGACGGGGCTTTACATAAAATAATCCTGAATTCACAGTTCCCTTTACTGCTTATCGTAATAATCGAAAAAATCTTCATTACAGTTTGGCAGTCCCAAACATAAGTCAACAGTCCTCACTGTAGCGGAGTACATCCACTTTTTGACAGCCTCCTCGTACAATGCGCATGGTAAGTTCTTGGGCAACTTCAAACAACTTTATACCGTCCACTCGATTGTGGCCGATATGTGAGAGATTCATATTTTATAAGTTCTTCTTTCAGCAGTCGTCTAACCTCCGCTCTGGCAATCTGTATAGCTCTTTCTGACAATGATTCAATATACAGATGCAGTCTCTTCTCACCTTCTTTAACTTTGCTTCCTGGTGCCACATATGACCCCCTAACTGTAATACCGGCCTCTGATACCTCACATACACGTGATATTGTCTCCTTGGAGGTAATTCTCCACCTTGCTTGTTGAGGCAAGTCATTTATATCGATCTCCGATTCGTATTTCTCTAATTTTTCAGGCTCCCTTTGGCCCTCGTCATCTTTCTCTTTCTCAGGTGCCTTGTAGTTCAATTTTGCGTTAACTTTATCAGCTAGCTGCATTGCCAAACCAATGCCCTTCATCTCCTGCAATTGGCGTCCTTCAAATATGGCAGTTGCAGCCTGTTGTGTTTTGTCAGCATTTTGGCCCTGGCTTAATTTAATATTAAGCTTTGCTGCAATACTTGACACCTTCTTTATTTTATCCTTATCAACAACAACTGGCGGCTGCCCAGCAAGTCCTGGTGCAAGTTGTGGAGGCGCCTTTTTGGGCTTTGAATCAACAAATGCTTTATTCAAATCATCCTCAATCTTTTCCATTGCATTTTCAGCTGCCTCTGCTTCATCATCTGAATCTTGCAGGCCCAACGCCCACTTTTGCATCTTCTTCATTTCATTGCTTTTTGCTTCTTCCTCCTCATCAAACTTGAATCCCTTTCCCCCAAATCCTCGGTTTTTGTCCTTCTTAACTTTTTTCCCTTCAGCTTTCATTTGATCTGTATACTCTTGCCATAGTTTTTTAAGTTCCTCTGGAGCTGTTGCCTTGGACACTTCTAATGCTTTGATGATATCTTGTGCAAGCTTACCCTCATCTGGTGTTACAAATGTGAATGCAACACCTTTGTTTCCAGCACGCCCTGTACGCCCAACTCTATGCACATAATCTTCATAATGATTAGGACAGTCGTAGTTGACAACCAGATTTAACTGTTTGACGTCTAAGCCCCTGGCAGCTACTGATGTGGCAACCATGATTTTAACATTCCCATTTTTGAAATCAGTGATTGTGCTATCTCGATCAAATTGATCCATTCCGCCATGCAGTGAAAGACAAGGATACCCCCTTTTCAGGAGATCTTTAAACAACGAATCTGAAGATTCTTGCTTCTCTACAAAAACAAGTACACTTCCTTGCTCCTGATACAGTCCTAGCAGCTCCAACAACTTCAGGAACTTATTATCTTCTTCCAATACAACGACATGTTGAGATATATCTGAACATACAACGCTTCTTCCACCAACTTCAATCTCTATAGGAGATTTTAGCAACTTTCTAGCAAGTGCCTCAAGCTGACGTGGGAATGTTGCTGAAAACATTACGGTCTGCCGATCCTCTCTAACATTTGAGATAATTTTCGTTACTTGCGGCTCAAAACCCATATCAAACATGCGATCTGCTTCATCCAAAACTAAATATGTACAACGTCTGCAGTTAGTCACACGTCCACTGTTTGCAGTCAACATATCAATCATCCTGCCTGGAGTGCACACAATTATCTCAGAGCCTCTTTTTAGTTCAGCAATCTGCTCACTAATTCCACTACCACCATATATACATACGGGCATAAGGCCGAGTGGCTTGCAGAACCTTCTGGCTTCCTTGTGAATCTGCAATGCTAACTCTCGAGTTGGCGTCATTATGATAGCAATTGGACCATCACCTTCTTCTAGCGGTGGTTGATCTAGAACATGTCGAAACATAGGAAGCAAAAACGCCAGTGTTTTGCCACTACCGGTTTTAGCTATTCCAATGACATCACGGCCAGACATGATAGATGGTATGCCTTGAGCTTGAACAGGAGTCGGCTTCTCATAGTTACACTTCTTTAAAACTTCAAGTATTTTATAATTTACTCCAGACTGTGCCCAAGTTCGTATCGGCTTTGGAACATCTCTTCCGACAACTCTAATACCACCCAGCTCCTGCCTGTACACATTCACCTCTTCCTGTGTCATCTTAGCTAAATCTGGGACTTCTACATAAAAATTTTTTCTAAATGGTCTGTAGTAAATCTTTGAGTGATCTGCCGCTAGAAGTTCTTTTTTCTTCTTTTGCTTTAAGGCTGAAAATGCACCACCTTCCAAAATATCCTCCTTTTCCTCTTCCTCTGATGAATATTCCATCAAATCTTGGTTTTGCTCAATAACTTCTGGTTTCTCAGTGGCTACTGTATCTACTTTCTTCACAACAGTTGTTACAATAGTAGTGGTTTTCCCTTTTGCCTTTTCAGTTTGTCCGAATGTGCTAAATTTCTTTACTTCTTTTTGTACTTCTTTCATGTAGGCATCAAGAGGATCCACCTCTTCACCTTCTCCTGCATTTTTATTTTGGCTGCTGTTTGGCTGATTTTCATCTACTTCATCATCATCATCATCTTCTAAACTCCATTTTTTCCCCTCTAACTTTTGCTCATCTTCCTTAGCATCACTATTTTTCTGTTGCCTTGCCAATCTCCATGCTTCTACCCTCTCCTTTCTTTTCCTCATTTCATCTTCAATATCATCTAATGCAACATCTCGTTTTTCCTTACTATCAGATTTCCCTTTCTCTTCATGCTTTTTACTTTTATGCTTGCCTTCTTTTGACTGTGCATGGCGATCCCTGTCTCTATCACGATCTCTTTTATCATCACGATATGCTTCTCTACTTCTTGTCTTGTCCTTCTCTCTTTCTTTACGATCTCTGTTCTCCCTATCTTTTTCTCTGTCTCTACCTTTGTCTCTATTTTCTTTTTCCTTATCTCTGCTGTCTTTTACATCCCTTTCTTTCCTGTCTTTTTCTGCATCTCTTCCATCTCTGTCCCTACTACTCTTCTCTTTATACCTTTCTGTATCTTTTCCCCTGTGTCTATCATCATCATTCCTGTCCCTATCTTTCTTATAATCTCCATTTCGATCTTTAGTATCACCCACCCTTTCTTTAGTGTCGGTTGAATCTTTATCCTTCTCTTTATTTTTATATCTAATGTTATCTTTGCTCCGTTTATATCCACCATCATCACTTTCACTTTCATAGTCATCATGATCATTCTTTCGTCCTTCCTTCTTTTCTTTCCACTTGCCTTTTGATCTATCCTTAACCTTTTCCTGAAGTGGGGATTTACTGCGCCTCTCATTGTCTTGGTGTCTCTTCTTTTTCCGCTTCTCTGAAACACCTTCTTCACTATCATATTTACTTGCTTTCTTTCTTTTATGCGCTTTCCTTTCCGGTGAAGAAGAATCATACGATGAATAAGAACTGGACCTTCTCCGCTTCTTCTTCTTTTCAGGGCTGGGGCTTTCTCTGGATTTTTTCTTTGACTTGCCTTTTGATCTCTTCTTGTCAGGTGATGACCTAAATATAAAACAAACCCACTAAGCAATCCAATGCAAATCACAATACAATTCTTTTCCTTAGGAGTTCTCATGAAAAATACTAGTCATACTGTCAACATAAGAGAACAGTCCTTGCCCGAAAGAAACTGGTGCACGCACATCACTTTGCACATGTTCCCTTGTCTACACTAGTGATTGCCCTTAATTATCTGAAATTGCATGTGCAATCCAAGATTTGTGTGTCCGACATACAAATTTTCTTGTTGCTGTAGCATGACCAATCTCTCATTTAGGAAAAAAATACGATAAATCAGAGTTGTGAAGGCAAACAGGCAATTTTTCACTAAGGCTGGGATTCTCCACGTGTGTGGACACGCACATGTGCAATCGCACATGTCTCCAGGCAGGGGCTGAGAGAACCGACTAAATGGTGTAGAAATAAAGTTTTACTCTGATAAGAAATAATAACGTAAAGATTAATAAAGTAACAAGATAATCATTTAAACTTGTCACATGAATTACGTTTGGCTTACAAAGTGTATGTAACAGCTATTTATTTCTAGCTGTACCATTTTCCAGTAGTGGAAAATGGTAGTACAGCAAAAAATATACATGTGTAACACACTTCTAAGTGCACATGACACACAATAGGTGGTCACCAATTGATCTCTAGGAGACAGCCAAAAGCCATTAAAACCATCTCTATAGAAATTACTCTATTCAGTATTAATGATTCTAATAGGATCTCTTTTGCTGGCACAGAACAGATCACAGAAGTTGATGGAACAACACCAAATGCTAACAGCGTACACTTGGGGGTCAAAAAGTATTGCACAGGTTGTGTGAAATTCAGCTTCTGACCAATATTTGTTTCAATTTTTAACAATGGAGACATCGCCAATATGACATGATTTGATTTGTGTATCATGTTTTGCTGACATATATCCACTATGATGAGATTGGGCAACCTGTGCAATACTTTTGAACCCCAAGTGTATACATTGCAAAGACTAAACCAGTACATAACCAGAGCATAGCTAAAAGGTTGTGGGGGTCCACCCCAGAAAACTGATAATATCTGTTGGCAAATCCACATTATCATTGATAAAACTCAAAAGAAGTCTTCTTTGTTGACAAACTAGAGTTGCACACCCACAAAAATTTCCTTTAGCTTTACCACTGTAAATAACATCCCCAGCAGCATGCTAAAGGGGGCTCCTGCAAGTGCAAGATAGTTCTATTGATAAGAACACCCTCTATATAAAAACATAATATCGTACAATTATCCCCAACAGTAAAGCTATTGCTACTACCCATTTTACTAATAAGACAGTATTGGCAAGGTAGAAAGTTTTTCCATTTATGATTAACATCTAGGGGAGTTTTGTCTAGCAACAATAACTTCCCAAACTATTAACAAAGATTATCAGCCTTTAGGGAAGTAAATGACTCTTCATGCTGACCATCTTTGCTTTACTGACATTCTATTTTCTGCGTTACTAGCACTGAGAGAGCACTGTAATGACACTCAAGATGGAGTATGCTTCACAAAAGTCAGTACAGAAAACAACATTTGCAATACCTTCCTGATCATTCATCATTATTAAATGGCTAGCACAGTAGCTATACAGCATACAAACATATTACATTGCATCATATTGAGCAAGCCACTATATTTATATGTGCATTGGCCTGGGTACCAAGCCACTATATTTATATGGTTAGCCATTGAAGATCAAATAAAAGTAAACTTAGCTCATAACAGTGATGGAAATAGGAGACAAAAATGGATAAGTATGCTGTAAAGACAAAGATCATGTAAAAAAACCATGAATCTGTTCATGACAGATCATGCAGGGGTGCACAGTATGAGGAGTGCATGGGTGTGATACCTCCATGGGATTTCAAGTTAGTCCTCTCATGGAAAAAATCAAGTCTAAGGCAACACCCCCAGAACAATTTTCATTTGTGCTCATGAGAATCTTTCCCATATTTACATGTTCTGGGTTGCCACTAGCATCTCAGGAAAAATTATCTTACTTTCCCTTACATCCTCAGTGAAATCCTACTCATTGTCCCTGATTCTCCCGAATGATAAACAAAATGGCAAAAGTTGGCAACTTTCACACTCAACTAGGTGTGTGATTGAGTATGGAGAAAGTCATTGCTCTGAAATAAAACTTACACTCTCCTCATTCTCCATGATGTTTTTAAAAATCTTTCTTTTTCTCCTGACTTTCCCTGATTGAGCATAAAATTCCCTGATTTTACAAAGTTGCTGTGATACCAAATAGCAACTATGGAAATGCCATATTGTTTGGATATCATGACATCACTAGTAAAAAGCTGCAGACTCCAACAGCTCACAGCACGATTGAGTTACACCCAGAGTCAGAAATGTAGTGCAAAAGAAACACTGAGAGCTTCATTGGCTACTCAAAATGTAAAGGGTCCTGCATACCTTTTCCTACTATTATTCAAGAGCCATTCCGTAGAAATGGCACATCATGATGAAAAGCAATATTTACCAATTTAAAGATGAGAGTTGACTTCAAAGAAGATAAAATAAATTGCTTCAGTTAATTTATGATTTTCTCATCATACTTCTAATTTCCTTAACAAACATAAATGTGTTTTAATGAAATCATATTTATGGTAAGAAAAATTGCATCATTGTACAGAGGTAGCTTACCATTTACTTTAATGAGATTGTATACTTCTTAGTATGCTTTAATTAAAACTATATTGCAGGATGTTACTACAGTCAAAACACTCTTTTGGCAATAAATAATTCTGTGTTTCTACACTGAAAATGCCCTCTCTGAAAAATTACATAAGCCAGACTTTGTATTTTATAAGTTCTTTGTCACCCTTTCATTCTTTTGTAATGTTGATAAAAAAAAACTAGCACATGAGTCAAAATAGGTTGACTACAATGGCAAAATGGACAAATGTCAGATTTAAGATGGCAATATGAAGAAAACAACCTATTTGTTTTGATACCTAGCGTTGACAAAAGTTTTGCACAAACACAAGCACAGGAGAGGGGGTGGTAGGGGGCTGCAGCCCGTAGTCTGCTACATTCAGGCAATTTAACTTAAAAGAACAATAGGAAATTTGGGCAAACTTTTCTGATGGCTCTCCAAATTGACTTACTCGGGCAGGCAGAAACTTTACAGCCCCCCCTAAATCTGAAGCCCTTCTATGCCTATGTGTACAAATATTGTTCTTTTATGCAAAAAGGCTGTAAGCTTAACTTCTATGCTAGTAGCCATGAAAATTTAGGCAGCACCAAATCTGGCATGCTAAGTATCTATAGGTACTATCAGCTTGCGAGTGTTCAATTGTAAAGGTTCACTTTGCATGCAACACTTCTATTTGGTGCAAATAACTCCAGTGAACATAGAAGCAAAAAAGAGAGTGAGTGCCATAGAATGACAGTAAAGTAGAGAGAGGCTTCATAGGAAGAACAAGCATGATAGGGTTTCTACCAAATCAAGGAAGTAATTTCCCTGATATTTCCTGGCTATCTACCTTGTATTCCCTGATTCATTATAGGTCCTGAGCAAATACTACATACTTCCCTTGTTACAATGCAAGGCTAGTTAAGCAAACTTTCATCTGTCTAAACAAAGTGTACTCTATTTACATCATAGAAAATGAAAACCAACAATTTTACTATGGGAATAGTGAAATTGAGTTTGAGTTTTTTAGGCATAATAGGAAATCAATAGATTGAAGAAACAAAGAAGCACCATTTCCCTGATATTTCCCTGATTTTCTGTAGCATTAGCCAGATTCTCTGACTTTCACTGATATTTGTTAGACACAACTCATTTCCCTGATTTTTCCCTAAATTGGCAGATAACCTGGATGAAGATTAAAAGGCAATAAATGCTGCCTATAACAGAAAATATAGCCCTAGATTCCTGAGAAAGCTAAAGGTAGAAATTTAGATTTGATTTTGTACTAAGAGTTGGTGCTCCTATACTTGTTCGTCATTAAGGTACTCAACAGCAAAACTGAGGGATTAAGACTTTGCAAAAATAACAATGCCTTCATGGTTTTTGAGAAAGGTGGAAAAAGACATTTAAAGATTTTTCTCCACCCTGCTCAAAAGTCATTAAGGCATTGTTATTTTTGTAAGTCTTGACAATTATGGTGACAATTATGGCTGTCCACAAATCATTCTAAGTAGAATGATTTGTTGACACCCATAATTGTGCCATCTAATATTTATGATGTTGCAGATCTAAAACAGTGCACTTTAAGCATCTCTCAATTATCACCAGCAATGCCAAAAATGTTGTGGGGCACACAGGGGCAGAATTTTTCTGATGGGCTCTTTGGAACACAATGTGAGTTTCCATATAAATATTAATAATCTATAATTTTTCTAACTTGGTTTGTGACATAAGGCTTGATATCATGTAAAAATAATTGTCTCAAAGAATTTATGGCTCTGAGGAGGACACTTTTTGTCCCCTTATGCCCCTCTTAGAAAAGACAATAGGGAAAGCAGCTCCCCTTGCCCCCTTTCTATTTATAACTTATTGTCCTACATGCAATACCTGTGAGTTGCTTGAATCATATTGCACTTAAAGCAAATCTCTTGCTAATGTTGTTGCTCAAATACCATTGGTTAGTGCTCAAAACATTTGCTCATAAAGGTTTACCAGATAAATTATGCTTACTTCAGGTAAGGATTGTCTTTCCAGAAGCATTCTGTGTGCAACAAAACTTGGTGCATGCCCTATTTATGTCACCATTTTAACTAGCTCTATCCACACATATGCCAAATCATTGAAGATAGAGTATTCTTTGGCTTGTACCTGTGCAAACTCTAGTCATGGCATTATTTTCACTGCTTCCACCTATGCAGGGACAATAGATTGGTGACACTTTCCCATGCAGAAATCAAAGAATGCAAACTGGATCACAGAATACAACAGAAACCCACATGAAAGAACCTATCTGAAAAATCTTAGGGTTTCTTGACATGTTCAAAAAGTAGCTATATATATAATATATATATATATAGATATATATTTATATGTATATATATACATATATAAATAGATCTATAATAT
>WIPJ01014678.1:257087-286418 GCA_018155075.1 Cassiopea andromeda | reverse complement strand
AGACATCGTTGCGCACCACAATCAGGTAAAACCTTGCACAATTCCATTCAACAAGGGGGAACCATCTTGCCCAGTTCGGGAGGCAGAGGAAATAGAGATCACAGACATGCCCAGGGAGGAAGTGCCAGATAATCAAAATGGCCCTCTACGTCGGCCACCCAGATTGAGGCAAAATATTAACCCCCCTTTGCGGTTTGGAGACTTTGTAACCCATTAAAGTTAATGGGGGGATGGTGTTGTGATTGGCATGACGGCAACCTTTTAGATCGTTTATTGGACTCTAGCCAACTACATGCAATTCTTAAGGACCTCGTTTTAGGATCCGTAGTTAGTTAGAATTTAATTGAGATACGATAAAGACGTTGTCATTGCTGGTCTTTCTCCGAGAACCCTATAAAGTACAACACTTGCAGACTTATCAAAGTTGTGGTTTGGAGGTGAGGGCAAAGTTAAAACTTTATAGTTAATATTTCAACTCTAAAACACCAATATCAATGATAAAGGTATCTATCCACTGTTCTTGTGTGTCAATTGCAAATATTCTGTCTCTTGCAACGTCCTTGGAGTTGGGAGCAGATTTCATGTTCAGCAGTTTCAATGTAAATTTATCGATGTTCAGTTCTTCATATCGTTGTTTTACACCAAGGACAAATTGCAGTCTATTTTTAAACTGTGAAAGGACAATATCATCGGTGGACAGTTTCACTTCAAAATTCCATTTGATGTCCGGCTTCTCCCTTCCACTTCTATAGATTGCCCCGGTGACGGGCACTATAGAAGTAAGAAAAAAATCGTTATCCATTTCTCTTTTGCCTGATCTCGTGGTGGTTGTAGGCAGTGTTGTAGGCACGAATCTGCAAAAAGCTTCCTCCGAGCCTAAATCCAGCAACGAAAAGCAGAGGCTCCAGGTTCCTCCCACCGAGCCTAAATCCTGCAACGCATGCGCAGGTCCCTCGATTTCATGAAACCAAATCCAATACGAGGCCAATAAATGAGTGCGCTGAACGAGCGTGAACGAGTGATGCAGAAAGTAGACAAAAAAAGCAGGGCAAACTGCAAAGAGGAACGAAAATTAATTACTTTTAATAAATGTCTATCAATCAACTCTTTTCTCAAAACCTTACCTAATCTGATCCCTGACAAGAAACTGCTTGTTCCTTTGTTCCCTCTTCAAAATTTTGCTTGTTCCCTGTTCCTCAATCATTTTTAGGCATGTTCCCCTGTTCCCCAGAACCCCTATACGACCCTCGTAAATCAAAACAGCCGATAATCGTAATGGGCGATTTCAATGCGAAAGTAGGTAGCGATAGGGAAGACGATGTTATCGGCCCACATGGTCTAGGAAGTAGGAATGAGAAGGGAGAAAAACTCATTGAATGGTCACATGCTAACAATTTCATGGTTGGAAATACTTGGTTCATGCAACCTAACAGAAGAAAATGGACGTGGTAGCAACCCGGCAATGGTAGCAAGAATCAAATAGACTACATTCTAGTCTCTAAACACTTCAGAAATGCCCTTCTCACAGCAAAAAAGCTTCCCGCCGACTGCTACAGCGATCATATACCTGTTGCAGCACTTTTTGGACTAAAATTGAAGAGAAACAAGCAGAGAGTTTCCAATATTAAATTGGACTTAGCTACCCTAAAAGTAGAATCAGAGATTCGAGAGAAATATCGGGTCGCTGATAAGAATCGTTTTCAAACACTAGAAGGGATGGAAGAAGTAGAGGATCAATGGGAGGCTTTAAAAACTGCTATTTCGGTGTCAGCCACAGAAATAATCCGCAAAGTAGAGAAGAAAACCAAACAAAAGTGGATGACGCAAGAAATTTTAGATTTGATGGAAGAAAGGAGAAAGGCAAAAGCAGAGACGGAAAAATATGAGAAAGTCCATGAAACAATAAAGAAGAAATGCAACGAAGCTAAAGAATCCTGGTTAGTCGATAAGTGTAGAGATATAGACATTTTTCGCAGATACGACCCATCAAGGATGTACCACAACATTGAAGAAATTGTGGGCAGAAAGATAGTTTCATCAAGCGGATGTTTGAAAGATAAACATGGAAACATTATAATGGAAAGAGACAAGATCCTGGAAAGATAGGCGGAATATATCCAGGAACTTTTCTTTGACGAAAGAAAAGATCCGGATGTTATGAAAGGAAACTTTGCTGGCCCTCCAATTTTGAAGTATGAGATGATAGCTGCCACCAAGAAGATAAAGAATGGAAAAACCACAGGCCCAGACAGCATGTCAGTGGAACTTATCGAGGCCTTGGGAGATTTCGGTTTGGCTGAAGTGACAGAACTTTTGACTGACATTTATGACACTGGACACATCCCATCTGATATGCTGAAATCTGTATTTATTGCACTTCCCAAAAAAGCAGGCGCCACAGATTGCGAGCTTCACCGCACGATAAGTCTTATGAGCCATGTCACTAAAATATTGTTACACATCATAATGATGAGAGTAAGGAATGAAATTAAACCAGAAATTGCAGAAGAGCAGTGTGGATTTGTGGAGGGAAAAGGAACATCAAACGCTATTTTGAAACTGCGAACATTGACGGAAAGATTCCTAGAGGTGAATAAAGACGTCTGCTTGTGTTTCATCGACTATACCAAGGCCATTGATCGAGTTAGGCACGATGACCTCGTAAGACAGCTCACGCAATTCAAAGGAGATGGGAAGGATCTAAGAATAATAAAAAACATGCATTCGGAACAAAGAGCCTGTATGAAAGCAAGCAATGATTTCAGCTCTTTCAAAAAGATTCAACGCGGCGTAAGACAAGGATGCGTTCTGTTTTCCCTGTACAGCGAAAATACCCTGAGACTTTTGAAAGATTTCCCAGGCATCAAATTTGGAGGAAAGATGATAAATAATCTCAGGTATGCAGACGATACTGTGCTTACAGCAGAAAATGAAAAAGAGCTCCAAATTCTTCTAGACATAGTCGTCAAAGGAAGTCACAAAAAAGGTTTGGAACTAAACTGCAAAAAGACGGAAGTAATGGTCGTAAGCCAAAAAGCAGTACACCAAAATGCAACATTTTCACCAATAGGACACCACTCAAACAGTGAGAATCTTTCAAATACCTCGGAAGTTTAATATCCAGTGATGGTCGAAACGGCAAAGATATATCGTCAAGGATAGGCCAAGCGAAAATGTGCTTCCAAAAAATGAGGTCCATCCAGTCTAATACCCAGCTGTCTATAGACACACGGAAGAGAACCCTCCAGTGCTATATCGAACCGATATTGATGTGTGGATGCGAGGCATGGACTATACACAAGCAGATTCAAAAGAAACTGGGAGCCGTAGAAATATGGTTTCTCAGAAGAATGGTTCGAATTCCATGGAAGGCAAAGAAAACAAATGAAGAGGTTTTGAAGGAGGTGGACACAGAGCGGTCGCTCATAAATAGGATAGGGAAACGACAGGCGACATTTTTTGGGCATGTTATGTGCAGGGTTGGTATATTGGTATTTTTAATGCCACATTTAAGATTTTTGGCATTTTTAAATGGCCTGCTGGCATGAAAATTGTGCTTTGGCATAATGGCATATTTTTGGCATTTTATTTTCAAATGACGTTACTACCAAAAAAGGTAAACTAAAAGGGAAAAACTTCTTGGGCAGCTTTCTCTTCTTTCCTGTGTGTGAGGTCATTGAACTCTGAACGCATTCTATCATTGTTGAAACTTTGAGAGCAAATATTTCCCTACGATAGTCTAGTCAGTTTTCCATTTGTGCACAATGATGAGTTATAAGTATTGACAGTATTGACCTCTTGTTGACTTTGATATCATATTGACTTGTCATTTCCATTCATTTGACAAATCTCCAGATTGTTTTTATCGACCGCAATAACATCCTCTGTTCGCACTTATTACCAAAAGCATTACGTCAACATATCAAAAGCTATTGAACAGTGAGTCATGCATTCAAATGTAACTTAGTAGCAATGCTTGACGTCACAGGACATCACTCAATGCCTTATTCGGTAATTGTACTGAAAAGTCAAAAATAAACGGGAATACAAAAATTTTATAAACACCCACAGATCTTCAAATTTTAAACAGTTTTCAGCAATAGATAATTACGGTTATCCAAACTAGAAGTGAACATTATGGCATCAAAGTGGAAAGGATTCTATGATAGTGGTAGAAAGTATAATAAGTCTTGGGAGTCGAATTTCAGTGGGTTTCTAAAGCTTCTGATGGGACAGAAAATGCTTACTGCAAATTATGCAGGACCTCAATCCAACCAAGGTCATCAACTCTGGTGAATCATGAAAAAACAGATAAGCACATACGAAGAGTACAAGATTCTGCAACAACTAAACCTCTTCCTGTGATCCACATTGCCAAAGAGGATGATCAAGTAAAAATAGCTGAAATCGAATTGGCCGTTGCAATGGCATGCCATTCTGCTATCATGACAGTTGATCATCTTGGTGAGGTTATTAAGAAAAATGGAAAGGGGAGCAAACTTGAGAAGATAAAGCTTCATAGAAGAAAGTGCACCAAAATCATCATGAATGTGGTTGCCACTGCGATGAAAGAGGACTTGACCAAAGATGTAAAGGGGAAGAAGTACTCAATTATTGTTGATGAATCTACAGATATATCTACAACATAGCTGCTCTGTGCTAAGATACGATACCACAGTGAGAAGGAAAACAAGATTGTGACTTCATTTGTTGATCTTGTACCCGTCATTGAGGCAAATGGTGAGAATCTCTTTCACGCTCTGAAGACCTGCCTTAATGGGATTGGGTTGAAACTCAATGACTGCATTGGATATGGTTGCGATGGTGCATCAGTAATGGTTGGAGAGCACAACTCAGTCTGGTCACGAATTCGTTCAGTTGCTCCAAATTGCATACAGGTAAAATGTATCTGTCATTCTCTTGCCTTGTGTGTGAAACATACATTTGATAAATAACCGTCAAGACTTGGGTTTCTACTCTCTGAAATACCAAAGTGGTTTTCAAAAAGTACAGTAAGGAGAGATGCATTCACGACTCTGTTCAATGTAATGAATGCTGGTAATGCACGCATGGGAACACCTTCACCCTTTCAGAAGAGCTCAACAACCCGATGGCTTGTAAGGAGCAAGATAATCCATAACTGCTTGGTAAACTGGGAAGAGCTGAGAGCTTATTTTACAGTTGCTATCCCAGAGACCAATCAAGAGTCAAGATACAAAGCCCGCACACTTTTGGACATGCTGAATGATCGCATAATATTTCTATATTTTCATTTTGTTTCGCCGCTTGTCACAGAATTTGAACGTGTCAATACTCTTTTCCAAGCAACTGATGCAGATCCAGAAGAAATGAGCAAAGAGCTCCTGAGTCACAGCAAAAGTTTTCAGGCTAGAATCAATGATTCTGATGGGAGCCCATTACCAATTGAGAAAGTTGATTTTGGCGGAAAATTTGAGGAGGAAACTCGGGCTTTTCTCAGCTCTCAAGCCGATGCAGTCTCTGCTCTAGACAAAATTAAAGAATTAAAGCAGCGATGTCTTCTTTTCTTAATGGAAGCTACCGATCAAGTCAAAAAACGTTTGCCAGAATCACATAATCTTTTCAGAGGACTGAGTTCCTTACACCCAATGAAAGTGCTGCACGCAAAAGAGAGGAGACCTTTCAACCAGCTCCCCTTGCCACATTTGAGGCATGAGTTTGCTGAACAGATTGAGGAACAGTACCGAAAGATCTTGCACCGAGATTGGCAGGAAGAATCAGTATTCAACGGTGGTGTTCCTGATGACACAGTCAAATTCTGGTATGGTATTGATCGCTTCAGAAACGCACTTAATCAGAATCCGTTTCAAGATCTTGCAAATTATGCATTAGCTTGCCTCACCCACCCTGTTAGCAATGCTGCAGTGGAACGAACCTTTTCTGAAGTGGCAGCCATCAAAACCGAATCCAGAAATCCAATGGGACTGGCATTGCTAAAAGCCCTAGTGATGATTCAAAATGGATTTCATTTGAGTGGCAAATGCTGCCGCAATTTAATTGTTACGAAGAGAATGCTGGAGTTGTTCAATGCAGCATAGATGTATGATGATTCGAAGTCATCATCAAATGATAACCAGGACAATCAGGATGATATGTCTGATGGTGACGATATTTCCTTTTAGACAGTCGATTTTATTCCAGACACTTTTATCTGCAACATTTTAGTCAGACTGATGCAATTTGTAACTTACCTAAGTATAATTCTTGTTGACTGCATCCTTTTTAATGATATTAACAATTGTCAAATGTTTGAAATTCCATTTTCAGTAGTTTTAGAACTTAGATGTTAGAGGCAATGATTAACTACAAACACTTTATTAGTCTATTAATAATCCGTACAATCTTTGAATTTTGATATTTGGCAATATTTTGGCATTTTTTGAAAAAATTTGGCAGATTTTGGCATATTTCTTTTCAAGTTGTGTTGGCATTTTTTGGCATTTTCTCGAAAATCCCTTGGCATTAGACATGCGCAGTCATCTACCAACCCTGGTTATGTGACGGGAAAAGATGGAGTACGATTTTACCACAGGAATGCTTGAAGGAAATCGGAGTAGAGGAAGACCACGAGAGAAGATGTTGGATGGCCTGACGTTGTGGCTGAAGGTGGAAAAAGTGCCAGAGATACTGAGAGCTGCCAAGGATCGAGGTGTATGGAGAGAAATGATCGCCAACGCTACGAAGCAAAGCACCTGATGGATGGAGATGGTAGAAACTAATTTCTCTGATAGTTTCCCACCTACCTATCTTCCCTGATCACTATGAATACGACATTGTTTATGTGCAAAGCGAACTTAGATCACATTATTGCTAGCCAGACTAGTCCACAGCTACGATGCCATTGTGCAATTTCTCACTTCCTGAAACTTCTATTTTTTGATTGTCTACTACTGGTGATCTCTCAAAAAAGTCCAACAATCTTCAACTTTTCTGGCGATTGTGCGATCATACTCACGTGCTTTTTTGTTGTAAGTACGCATGCCTAGATCCACGATCAATGGCAAAAAGTCGAGCGCGAGCCAGAAATTGGTGAATGGAAATCAGCCTTTATATCCACTATGAAGCTCGGTGAAAAATTATGCCAGTTGGATTTTGGTATTCTTGATATTTGGGATTCATGCATCTATGATGCTATGTATTTTTTCAAAATGTGCCAAAAGCACTGATACCTTTCCGTGCCGATGCAGTCACGAAGCCAGCTTTCAACAGACAAGGGGGGCCAGGATTGTCCCCAGAAAATTTTCACAATTGCATCCCCTACAATGCCGGAGAATGCAGCTTTGCAAACATCATTGAATTAGCATCAGACAGCTTCAATCTATTTCCTATGCCATAAAAAAGACAATAGCAAGATACCAGGTGATCATGATTCTAAGTTATGGGCGGGCATGGGTGGACAACTCATATAGCTCGGGGCACTGCCCACCATGCCACCTCCTGGCTTCGCGACTGTGTCCATGAATAAGTATTACTAAGCCCATCGTATGGTTTAGTCGCTGGTTGTTGTCAAAATCTAATGATTTACTATAGACTTAAAGCAGTTTTAGAGATAAACAGAGTAAAGCTAAAGACTATATGGGCCAGGTGTACTTCTTTGCTGAAAAGAATGAAAGCAAATGCTACAGACGAAGATGCTCAACAGTAAAAGAAGATTTACCTAGAGGAGTCACAAAACGTTTAAAAACACTGATTAAGCTAGTTACTTTCAGGGACGCTGGAGCATCAGTACGTCAGGGAGCTGAAATATAGAGAAGAGCACTTTCACTAATTGTTCCGTCATGATAACGTCAGCATTTTAGCTTACTGGCTACTTTTCACGAACATATGAAGAGGTCGAGCCATGTAGAGGATCAAATGTAAGAAGAAACTGTGAGAAAATTCTATCAGGAGACATCATAAGAAGGGTGCTTTTGCCCCCTGCCTCCTGCTCTTCAAGGGCAAGAGGGATGCTGCCCCTTTTCCCCCGTGCTCCGGCATTCCTGGCTACTTTACGTATATTCATATTCATATTATTTTCACACGAATAACTCTTCATCTATATTAAGATAAACTAAACAATACATCATAATAATCTAAGGCCCCATTCATACTATACCGGATTCATCTTGTACCACATTCTTGACCGAATCCGATATCAAAATTTGGCCTTATGTTTAGAGGAACTTTTCATGGCAACTTTTACTGAAAAGCTGACTGTAGCTCAGAGAGAGCTTTCGGAGCAACGATGTATTTGATTCATACATTCACGCTAGATCAAAAGTGAGTCGATATCAAAAGTAATTCGATACATACCACTTTCACTGCGAAATGACTTGACTCCGCAAAAGCGATACGGAGTATATCGGATTCATTCGGTATAGTGTGGATGGAAGGCCTATCTGATATAAGAAGTAATACGATATGTGATGAATCCGGTATAGTGTGAATGGGGCCTAAGTACATCATAATAAATCTTGGGCTGCTCTACGAGGGGGTCGTTTGATTTAATTTCAGCTCATCAAATACATTTCAGTTGTGTTTTGAAGTAACAGAGCGTGGGAAGTACCCTAATGCTTAAGGGGATTTCATTCCAGGTTTCAAGAGCTAAGTGTTAAAATCCTTTCTTGGCATACTCTAGATTATACGTAGGAGTCTGGATATTCTTGCAGAATCGTGTATTGTAGCTGGAGTAATGGGGCATAGTTCTGTTCAATGTTGTAATGCAATCATACCTTTAACAAGTTCAAAGAGAAATATGACTCTTTTTTATAGCTAAGGCCTAGTATCAAAACAGTTCTAAGTGTCCATTAACTTCGTTGATAATGCGATGTATGAAACCAACTTTGATTTCAAGGCGACGCGGGGAATTCGATACGCTTTTACGAGCAACTTCAATCGTATTGAAATATTAAATTCGTCTTGGTTTCAGGCAGCGAATTACAAGCGCAGCGAATTAAATTGGTATCAGTGTAATCACTCCTAATCGCTGCTAATCACATTGATTTTTTGATGTCTCTGCTTCACGCATACTCACAATAAGGCTGTCAAACAGAAAAGAGAAGATAGCAGCATGCAGAATAACATGTAAAAATCACTTTTTGATGAAAACTGGAATGTTGGTTTGTAAAGATACCCAGCAAATTTGACTATTGACTATGATCTGAGCCTCCGAAGATACCAGATACAAATTTGTTTTTGGTTAGAAAATCGTGCATTAATGAAATAGTTGCTATTGTGAATCTAATCTTCAGCTTGAATTCCTTCATTTGGATGATGTAAATTCCACTAATTTCTGGTTAAATCATATTCTATAGGCCCTAAATGACAGATGAAGGCACTTTCTATAGGGCACCCTTTGTTAGTGTTCTTCTGATGACATATATACCGCAAAATAGTGTTAGAGCAACACGTGACTAGTTCGATACGAATTAAGATCGACACCAGAATTCAAAGCGCTCTAGGAGCGCAATATCAGCGCTGTAATGTGACTTTAATTCGAGGCGTTCTTAATGCTCTGTATGAACTAGGCCTAAGCAATTGCAGATGTGATAAATGCATTCTAGGCTTAAAATTATTAATCTGACTATGCAAGGAAATTTCAATATATTTTTAAAATATTCAGGGAAATAACGCCAAGATTGGAAGGGAATCTTTTTCAAACAGTAGAAACACTGCTCCAAAGTGTTGTGTGAAGTGAGTAAACGCAATCACCGTACGTAATCAGTTTCTGCATGATTAGTGCCCATGCCTCTTCTTTCGTCATAATGCACCATCCAATCAGGTTGCTTTGCACCTAAAAATATAATAGTGGCAGCTTGTATATAAAACACACAGGGAATAGACCGAGAACAGAGCTAAAGAAAGTTACGAATAGTTGGTGAAACCAGTACATTCTCCCGAACCCACTTCAGATATGATATTTTAGTCGGGCATCTTGCTAGACAGACACCTTCAATTGCTGTAAGCCATCATGGACTCAGAAGATGACGATTTTCTGTATGACGATGAAGAGGAGCTGTCGGATGAGCTAGACGATGACTTTCTCGGAGATGAAATTGATTCATCTGAGCCGGCTGCAAAAAGACCATATGATGATGATTTTCAGTACGATTCCCTTACTCCTGAGTCGATTGTTTCAACGATGAACAAAAGTATTGAAGATGTAAACAGTGTTTTTCAGGTGAGCTCAATGGATATTTGGTTGGCTAGGCCCTATGCCCTCACTCTGACAATAACAAGCCACCGCGATACTAGCCTCATAGGGGCTACATTGTGACCAATGGAAATCACGTCCTCGCCCTACATATTAGGGTTTATGACGTTTAATGAATCTTCCGTTTGCATACAATTATTGTAGCTCCACGTACTTCGTGTTCTGGCTGTAGTGTGTTTGTGTTAGCTACGATTTCCAAATTATTCCGCTGCTATTGTGAATGTGAAAATAGAAATAGGGGCCTGGTGGTTATGTATGTTTAGCTGTATTGAAGTAGTGAAAGTTCGTTCTTGTTGACTTGCCTACTCTTGTATACCATGTTAGTTACCCAAAGCCTCCAATTTCGATATGTAGGTCTAGTTGACAGAGTGGAATATATATCAGTTGAAAACATAAAGCTTATTGCTTTCAGCAGTAAAAATGTTTTCAGTAATGAAAAAAGAAAGCTGTATTGCCAGTGCACATTTTTTTTTGTTTTTGTATAAGCTTCTGGTGTTTAGATATGTCACAGGCTACTAGCCTTTCTAGACACTACATATTATTGTTATTGACATCTTGAATTTTTGAAGCCCCTCTACACAACACATGGGAACTGCTCTCTCCCCCCCTCTCTAAATGTATATTAACTAAGCACATGTTATATTTGTCTTTCTCATTATTGCAATGGTGATTTCTGTTGATAAAATAACCTCATTTTCTTGGACTATTGCCAGAAATTATCTGATTGGCTTTTAATTTGTAGAAAAGAATTCTTGCATTACAGGAACAACTTAGTATAGGACCACAAAATCTGTGCTGTATAAAGCATGTAGTATTTGATCTATGCAGTTACTTACATAAACACTTTGCTTTTCTTAACTATTTTAACCTGTAGACTAACATTCCTGTCACATTTATTAGCAAATTCATAGTTAGTTGATTACCAGTTAACTAAATGTTGAATCCTACTTGTGAATTTGAATTGCAGATTCCACCATCAACAGCTAGAATTCTTTTGACACATTTCAAATGGGATAAAGAAAAACTCCTGGAAAGGTACAACCAGACCTGTTTGTTGTCTTGAGGTCATGGCAGTAGAAATGTGAGAAATGTGCAGCAGGGCCATAGCTATGGGGGGAGGTGAGGTGCAAGACCCCTTACCATATTTCATGTATTACTAGGCAGAGTTTTACTGTAGTCAATATACTAACTCCTTGCCAACTCCACAATTTGTATGTAGAATCATTATGAAATGAATGAAACATGACTGCAGTAGGTGATTGTTCATTATTGACACTTGTGAATAACAATGGCAGTTTGGACCTATGAACAGAGCTGCTCAGTTGCTAGTAATCTGGCTACTTGATTTATTCATGGCTTGTCGAGACACTTTGCATGCATGTATTTACCTTTGGCAGGTGATTAACTTGGCTACCGAAGCCTCCATGATATGCTGCCAAGATCCCAGGAAAATGTTTGAAAACTTGGCCTGCTGGGTTCCCTGGCTCCAAATAGACCAACTTGTGGGCTTTGTTTCTACAATACTGGCTAAATATTTGATTGACAAAGGATATGATGTTTAGAGAAGCTAACCATGATAGCAACAATTCAGCCAGTAGGCCCTCTCTGGCCCAGAAAATATATATAATTTAAGGTTTATTCCCTAATAGTCTGAGGTTTTTGCAGCTTGCTTAGGAATATTAATGAATTCAGCTGGAAATTTTTATTAATGTTCATACTTAAAGGGCATTGTTCTAACACTCTGTAGGGTGTGGTCTTAAGAAATTTTCCAGACCTTCAGTTTCATCTCCTATGTCCATCTAATAGCTTTGTTCTCCTTTCAATAGTCAAATTCGCAGGGCAGGGGCTTCTAGCATCCACCAAGAGCAATGAAATTTAGGTCTGTGCATACAGCTTTGCAAGTATTTTCTACAAGCATTCTAGGATCAAGTAACAGAATGCTTTGTCATTGCAATAGCACTATGAAAAGGTTCGAAAAGGCCAATTTGTGGAAGCGCATTCCCTTCAAGTAACATTATAATGGGAAGAAGCTTCATAACTCAGCATAAATAGAGAGCTGCTTTGCCCCATCCCCCCCCTCCTGTGGAACATTCCTAGCCACGACCCTGCGTGCACATTCATTTTCTTACAATTACATCATGTGCATGTCTTAATTGCCTTTGTTGAAAACATAGAACATGATTTGGAAGGCCCTTCTGTAGCAGTTTCATTTACAGAAGTTTTTGCAGCTTGGAAAAATATTGTTTTAGGTATTTCACTGGTGATCAGGAAAAGCTGTTTGAAGAAGCTCATGTTGTTAATCCATTAACTTTGAGAGAGAACTCTTCACATAAGGTTTGTGTTAGAACTGCTTTATATTTTTAGCATGAATGACTTCATTGTATAAAATCATGTGGTACACATGTATAGAACTGAGAACTGTTAGAAGTAAATTCTAATAAGCAGAATTCTGCTCATTAGCATTTTAATTTACTTTTAGTAGTTATTTTTATGTTATATTACAACTTTATTACTTGCTTTGATAATAGTTTTTGGTAGATTTTGATTCCATAGATTACAGGTTGTCTGCCATTTGTGATTTTCCTTTCATTCAATGTCAGAAAAATGCTATGCAAGCTTCCTTGGCCTTAGGTGATGGGCAGTTAACTACTGTTGCTAAATCATGCTGTTAGCCAAGTTAATGTTTACCCAGGTTTTAGAATTAGAACTAGAGTCATCAGCTAGAATTGATTGAAGATACCTTCTTTACCCTCATCATTATTTGATAGAGATCTTACTCAGAATTTGTGATCAATAGTAATTTGAATGTTTTCATTTTCACATGTTATGTTTATCACAACTATGCTATAAGATATTGTTGGAAAAATATATACAAATATATGCATCTTCCATATGCATCATTATAATATGCAGCTGTCCAGATAATTAAGTTCTGTGATGAAATATACCTGCAGACACAAGCTCATCAGGTTACAAAATCAAGCATTTGCTAGTGTTTGCTACAACATCAAGTTTTCTTTTTGCTGCATTTTGTGCTGTATTTTGAGTTTCTATTGAATGCAACATCATTGGCTATGCTAGAATGTGTTAAGTTTTGCATACTTGAAGGCGCAAGATTTTTCAATATATCAAGCCATGCTGCTAGATCATTTAGATCTTATTGAAGGAATGTTGAAGTTCAATGTATGCTAGGCTGTTAAGCCTTTCTCACAATTTTCAGATCTGCTTCTATCTTTTGTTTGATTTTGCCTAATCCATTATCCTGTAGTTTGTCTTTCTGAAGATGTATAAAAGCTTATCTTGAGATGATAAATGGATTACTTCTTATGTTATATCATTTGTTTATGTCTTGAAATTGCATTTGGCATATTAGTATTGATGGTTTGTGTACTTTTATACACAAATCACCAAATAGAGTAGCTATCCTCCCTTGTAAAAGTAGACCTGCAACTTAGCTATAGCTTATGTATTGTTTTTGTGGTTCACCTTCCTCTTCCTTCCTTTTGCTGTTAACAAAATTAGCTGAATTGACCCTTAGAATAACAGTATTCGTTCAGCACTGATAGGCTCTTCTGTACAGACATTTATGCATTTTGTATTATTAATTAAAATCAAAGTATGAATGCTAGCTTTTAAGCAGATGTATACAGTCAACTGCTTGGTAAGTGGCCCTCCCTCTAATAAAGGAAGCTCATAATTTTTGCTACTTTGCTGCATGTTCAATATTCCATGCATCATATATTTTGACAATTCTGTAATACTATAACAACTCGATTAAGCTCCTGGGGGCTTATTCATCAGAAAAGTATTTGTAGGTTGGGGGGGCTTAATTGAGGGGAGGGCTTATTTAAATCTATATGTCCTCAGGTTTACTACATTGTGAAGAAAATTGAAAGAATATCCTATATTCTGTATAGAAAGTTGCTAGAAAAGGCAAAAATGTAATTTTTGTTTATTCAAATGTAAATAGAGATGGAATGAAGGAAGAGTCACTAAGACAGTTGTTCATATCAAATGTTAACACAAATCAGCAGACCAATAGCTGAATTCTTGTTCTAGTGCTTTTGACCTGTGCTACACTGACCCCAGATATCTCCCATGGGGGCTAATTTATCAGAAAGCAGCTTGGGGATGGGGGCTTATACGAGATGGGAACTGAATCATAAGAAGGGGTTTAATCAAGTCTTTATGGTATATTTGAACACAGCCTTTCTTTATAGTTGATGCATAGAGCTATTTATTTTGAAGCTCTGTTTGCTTTCTAGCTTATGCTTAGCTGTTGTGTTGTGTATTTAATATTGATATAATGTATTTTGTATTCTGTTGTGTTGTGTATGTAGTATAATTTAATGCTAGTTATACATTGTTTCTAGTTAAAAAGAAATGTCAGTGCCCGCACAAAAGTACCATGTGATATCTGCTTGTCACCTGTCACACCAGAGGTTTGTCACCACTGTTTTTCTCATTTGTGTTTATCTATGTAATCATCCTGCTTTGGGGTAGAATTTATGTTGTACTCACAGCGATAGGGTCACTTAATTTATATTTATCCACTTTAGCAGACTTTATTGAAGATTTGTTGTAGTTAAGATATTTGGAGTTTGATACCAATCTGCAGGTTTATCTATGACTTGAGTCTTATGTCAATTTAGTAGAAATCATCAGAAGTGATGACAATTGACTCATGAGCATGCTGTTTTAACTTTTTTAATGCATATAATTTATTACTAATGATTTTATCATTATTTGTTTATCTAACAAGCCCTCCTCTTCATAAAAATATATGCTAATACAAACTATGTTTGCATATCCCCTTCAGTAAATGTTGGTGTACTTTTTATTGTTATGCACATGGACAAAGAAGGAGATGGCCAGTTTTGAAAAATCAACACCAGACCTTGTTGTGGCAGTTTTCACCGAAGGGTATGGTGTTGATAGGCTGACTTGTGTGGGCAATGCACATCACCCACACAAACCAGCATAGGAAGGTGAATGGGGGATGATAGTTTTTGCTTTGTAGGCATCCCTCAAAAGCATAAATAATGTAGTGCTATGGATCTGGCAACAAATTGAGTAATAATTGTTGGGGCTAAACAATTTTTTGTGAGGGTGGTCAATTGCCCATATAAATAGGTCTATGGGGGCATTTGCAAGGGTGAGGACAACTGCCCAAAGAAATCCAAAAGGTCTAATCAACATGCATTAGCTGGCTTAACAGTTTTTTATCCCATAAAACTGAAAAAGAAGCAAGCATTCTAGTGGACAATATACCAATCACAGAGGTAGAGAACTTGTTGGTCAGCATGTTTCCACTATAACCAGCGCTTATGAATTTTTTAGCTAAAGTACATAGTACTTAACACTATCCCCCTAACACTTGGCACTTGGCACTTGGCACTTGATGTCTGTATTTGCAGGCCCCATGGATGAGGGGACTAGTTTTAGAGCACAAACCCTCAAATGATGTCAAATAAAGGAAATTGTATATCGAAATCAAAATGGGTTATCATAGAGATAATGCAGACACACAATGACAGTGTGTATTCATTATCATGATTCCCCCAAATCAAATTTGATTCCTCGGTCCCTACAATTACAGCCATTTGGGCTAGCACATCATTTACTTTCACATACACAAAGTATTTGAGCAATGAGAAGTATTTGATACTTTCATGGTTAAGCAATGAAAAGTATTTGATACTGTTATACCAGGTTTGCCTAGCCAGATTACCTCAATCAGATCTGCTTTCAATACAATTCACAGCTAAATGGCAGTTGCCTTGGTTTAGTTTGTGAGTTAATGATGCTGAGATTCATGAGCTAGACCAATGCAACTGCCATTTAGCTGTGAGTTGCATTAAAAGCAGGTCTGATTGAGGTAATTTGGTTTTGCAGACCTGGTATGAAAGTATCAAATACATTTCATTGCTTAACCATGCAAGTGTCAAATACTTCTTATCTTCTCATTGTTCAAATACATTGTGTATGTGTATGTAAATGATGTGCCAATCCAAATGGCTGTAATTGCAGGGGTCAAGGAATCAAATTGATCATTGCAGGGACCAAGGAATTATAAGTGAGACAAATTACTTAATAATTGATTTGTATCACTTTGTGTTACCTTTATTAAATGCTTATACCATACATATTTACATTTGCATTTACATTAACATTTGCATTAACATTTGCATTTACATTAACATACATACACATGTTTCTTACTTTCATGATAAGAAAATCACTGGCTACTATTATCCTTATAGTCAATGGCTGGTTTGGAGTGTGGTCACATGTTTTGTACTTTATGTTGGAATGAATATTTGAACACAAAAATCCTGGAGGAGAATATTGGACAACAAATTTTCTGCCCTGCAAGCAGTTGTGGCATTCTAGTTGATGAGAATTTTGTCAGGTATGTGAGATACTTCATAGTATGACGGTATAGTTGCAAAAAGACAAACATACACAAACAATCTCGTGTACTTGGAACCGTGAGAGATGGAGATCCATGGTAGCCAATGCTGTGAAGCATGGCACCGAATGATGATGATGATGATGATGATGATGATGATGTAAGAGGGGGTGATGACTAAATTTTCTTGCCCCCATGTATCATTTTGTGGACTAGAACTGGACACTGAAATTTTCAACAGATGGACACAAACCTACAACAGGGCTCATACAGTCAGTAAAAATCAGGGACAAACTTGAAGTTTTAGGGAAGTCAGAGAAAATTAGGGAGAATCAGGGAAAATCAGGAAACATTTTTTATAGTCTGGAAATATGTATGTTCTCCTAACAAAATCAGGGAATTTTTATTTCTCTTGAACATTAGTGTATCTCCAATTAGTTACTGTACATGATACATGGCAGTATTGGTAATTTAATTGAATAGTAGGGCATAAAAAGATGTAACTGAAAATCTATTAAGATAAGTAGGTCTTGAATATGCTTAAAAAAATTTTTTCCAGACTAAGCCTCAAAAAGATTTTGCAGATACAAAATCTTTCAGATATGTAGTCAAGGAAAAAAGATAACATTTTAGAACAAATCAAAGAAAAATGTGTGTATATATATATATATATATATATATGTTCATCCTATTGGTCATGGAAAACTTTACAAATTGTACAGCAAGTCAGGGAGCTTTTTGCTACAAAAGCTGTATGAGCCCTGCTATAATGTTATCAATTTCTAACTAGACAGTTTAGGCTTGAGTGTGATTGTGGGACTTCTGATACTCATTTCATTTGTTTAATCCAGTGTTCTTCATAGCAATATTCTTATCTTCTATGACAGTGCTTTCCAACCCTTTTGCACCTGCACCACAAGAAAATTTTACTCTTAACTCATGCCCCTTGCAATATATACTTTGTTCAAGGCCACAGAAGAGTAGCAAATGGACCATTTTTATCAATTAGGATGGAGATAATTGAAGCCCTATTAGATGATGCTCTGCACCCCAGGGGGGTGTAAACACTTCTACTTGTGAGCCCCTGTTTTATAGGAATCCATTTCTTCCTTTTGATTTTGAATTTACTTTATTAGTTTATATGCAAATGCAAGGTAGACAGGCTTTCAGATTAATCAATTATTTAACATTTCTTATGATAAGAATTTACATTGCTGTGAAAATCCTCAGTCTCCACAGAAATGATAACTGTGATCAGCAGATAGACCTCTTCACATAGTGATGCTCATTAAATTTATTACTTCCTATTGTTTCTATCTGCGGTAAAATTTGAACATCTAATTAGGCACAGTTTTATGTCCTCTTTATGGGAACTAATTCAATTCAGTGCCAATTGAATACCTCAAGCAGGAGGGATGTAAATCTTCTTGTTCTTTGCTTTCACAACTCTGTGTGATTATAGCCCAGCTGATTTCTGGTCATTTCTCTACTTTGTTTTGATAGCTACTTGTAGAAAACATAATATATGAATTTTGGTGTGAAACACTGCTTCCTGCCCATATGAAGTGTTTTTTCAATATCCCTGGAATCTTTAGCTTTTCTCTGTTGACTCTTTTAAGTGTTTTTACAACTTTTGTTTTGTCTTTCAGTTCAGTGTTGCAAGATTTGAGTGTGAAATCAAAATACTTTAAATTAATTGCAGATAGTTTTGTTCAAGTAAGTTTTTGCCGGGTTTTCATTGCCTCACTCTCTTGAACTACTCTTTGTTGCTTTATAAAAGGGAGCTTATTGATTTGGGGGTTTTTCTATCCTTGGGTTGTATAAAGACCCCAACAAACATAGTGCCTCATAGATATGAAACATAAATTTAAGAAGCACTGACCCTGAATCTCAAAACAATACCCTTTTTTGTAAGAAACTGGTGAAGGTCTGTAAGAATACTTGTTTCTTATTGGACAACTTTGGCGTATGTTAATGGTTTGAAAAACATAACTGTGCATTAATGCTGTTTGGAATTCTTTGCACTATAGTAATCAGTCTACTTAGTACTACTAGCTGATCAATGGTATAACATCATTTGTGTAATAAGAAACTTTTCCCTGATTTGGAGATTGTATCTCCTTTTATAGGAAACGCATCAAACCTGAAATTGAGAAGGTTGTGTCTTGTATGCGGGACACAGTATTGCCTTTTGCCATGTCCACACTTATCAGTAAAGTAGGGCTATTGTATGTACTACCTTGCCATCTTTGTGTAGGCAGCCATTTTAATTGTTATTCGCTGTTTTACTATCCCAACAATCAGTAAAATTTCTAGAAGCCAATGAAATATTTATAAGAAGGAACACTGTAAATCCCATTTTTCATTGGTAAGCCAGTTATTCATTGCTTCATTGCACTATGAATTTTTCTCATGGTTTTTTTGCTGTAGAATTTAATTACTATTGAAAGGTGATCATCTGTCGGAAAAAGTTTCCAAAGTGCCTTTAATCTTAAACGTAGACATAATTACGTATTAGAATTGCAAAGTACTTTACTGGAAAAGTGGAGTCAGAGTGACGTAGTGCACAGCCCTGCCCAACTCATTCTCACCTTTACTCCCTTTACCTTTCTCCTAGGCCCATTCTGTTGTACAAATTATTAAGGAAATAGCTCTCTTTGCTACACCTCATAAATGATATTTAGTAGATTTTTTAACTTTTCCAATGATCCACAAAATTTTTTTTACTAAGTTGGCCTAATATATCTTATTCATAGTTTGCACTATATTTATCAAGCTTCTTTCGTAGTTGCATGAGTTGGGTGGGGAGTCCTTTGCGTGGTACTCTTTTTTTCTTTGCGTGCTACACATGTACATTGCCTTGGTACGTATACATTGTATCATGAACGTAGGAACCTTGGGCGCACAGGTTGCAAAATTGCCCTGTTGCAGCTTACAAAGTTACCCGTTTTACTTATTAGGGTCCCCCCTAAAGGTGTGTGCCTGCCCCACTTTTTAAATGCTTCCTACGTCCCTGCCTTATAAGTCAACCCAACATTGCTGGAGTTGTTGATAAGATAGTAGCTTTCTATTCGTCATTACTAGCCGCAGATGATTAGAATAGCCAATGACCTTTGATTAATGTTTTGCATGATTTCCGATTGCTGACGCTATCTGCTTATGCCACATACACTTGCTTTTCGTAATGCAGGGTTCGTAAGAGCTTTGGAAAGTTTTGTAAAGTTATGGAAATTGAAAATGCCATTTCCCAGGACCTGGAAAATCTTGGAAAATGAGATGATTTCTAAGATGGCTATAGAAAAGTTTTGGATTTTTGTTTGGAAAAGCCTAGAAATATCCTAAAATGGATTTAGCTTAGTTTTGTATTAAACACCGTATGTGTTATGTTTATTGATTTTAGGATTTATAACACAAAACATAATCCTCCAAAAATTATAAAATATGTCGTCGAAAATAGCGTTTTTCTATTTTTATGGATGAGTTTCATGGTTTTGGAAATTTGGTTATTTGGCGTTGGAAAAGTGTTGGAAATTTGTTTTAAAGATTTTGTACGAACCCTGGGAATAGCTTAATAGACGATAATATTTTGTTGCAAAAGTGCAAGCCTCTCAATTGCATTGCAGCAAGCAACTCTATCAGATTGACAGCAGAGGCAGATTATGCATGGCTGGTGAAGGAAGAAGAAATGACGAGGAAATTAGAAAGCAAAACTTAGTCATCCTTCCGTCTGAGGAAATAATTTTACGCAATATTCCTTTAATTTTAGTGACCGCAATGTTTGGCGCTTTCTTATAAGGCGTTGTAGTTATTGTTTCCATTGGTACTACTATATTCTTTCACATTTGTACATAGATACGTATTACAAATACTATTTCTTTTTCACCCAATGTGAGGCAACCAATATTGTACTGCCTATTTTTAGTAAGGTATGGTATTGTAGAGTAGATACTATTATTAAATGAACAATGTTTAAAATGGAAAATTTTTTATTTAAGTATTTGTTTTTCGGGTGATTTTTTTATGTTTTTTTACTGTTTCAGAGTCATAGGCTTATGAGGTGGTGTCCTGCACCAGACTGTACAAATGCTGTTAAAGTTTCTTACAACATAGCAAAGACTGTAGAATGTTTATGTGGGTTTTCTTTCTGGTATGTACTTAGAATGTTTTACAACACTTAGCAACTTTGCAGCAAAATTTTTGTTCAGTAGCAGCTTGGCATTTATACATTGTGCAGTTTGAAACTTATCGTGTTATTAGAGCATATTAGTACTCTTACATAGCTAGCAGCTATACCATTTTACACTATTTTGATTTGACGGGTATGGAGCTGTAGCATGTTCATGCAAAAGCAGCAATCTCCAATCCCTGTTAAAGTCTATTGATGGGTCTGTAGCCTGTTGAGCTTTAATAAGATTTTATAATAGGTTTGTCGTGTTTGCCGGTAGGTGCAAGTAAGTCCGATTGCAAGTTTGTTTGGTTACATTCGCTTTAGAGATAAGAAAATGTAGCTCATATTAGAAGTGCATTTTGTCCAGCTTGATTCCAGTAAGTTGTTTATTTAGAACCTGATAGGATCTCAGAATGATAGCCACGACGATCAACTTTGAAGATAAATTAAAGAGAATAGCTAGTTTCATTTCATTTTAAGCTTTCCATAGACACATCCATTACTAATGGCAATACCAGTTACTTAAAAGCACATCCATTACTGTCATAATCAGGTTGACATAGACAGAACGTTTCGGGATAGCTTATCCCATCTTCAGCTAATATAGATGAATATTCAAGGACTTTTATAGATATGTCTATTGAACAGGATTTTCCATAAAAGATGCCATATCCGTGTTTCTTGTAAAAAAGCATCTTTACTTCAGTGTTCTCTGTACCGGTTCGGATGCATTTCCTTAATGAGCTAGTCTTTGACAACTCACACACTCAAGATGTGTTCGGCGAGTATTTCTCAACGGTTTTTCTCTACATTCATTTAAAGAGCGCTGCCATTTATTGGATAATTGCTCCGCGCGTGCTATAATAGAAATGTAAGTTATGAATGCATGTTTTATGAAAACTGTGATCTCAGTCAAAATGGAAATGCGACTGTAGCTCTGTTGAGATTCAAATGCTTCTGGGAAAGCGCAGCTGGATTATAAACTTCAATAGAAGAGCCACAACCAACAGTATACTGAGATCTTTTCTTTCTATTTAATGCGACATTTCCAGAGTTCAAGATGACATACGAATTTTAAAGACATAACTATTTAATTTAAAACATAACCTTGGATTTATCGACTTAAAACATAACCGTTGAAGACATAACCAAAAAGACTTTACCTAGAACCTACCTGAGGTTCGGAGACAACATGTCTCATTATCAGCTGTTGAATAGATAGGCAATAAGGGTTTATATAGAGTTAGAAATGGGAAAAACAAGTGGGAAATCAAGTGGGAAATCAAGTGGGAAATTAATGGATAGTATTTCTCCCCTTAGATTATCTCCTCATGATTCCCTTATATTTTCTCTTGATTTCCCACTTGTTTTTCCCATTTCTAACTCTCTATATAACCCTTATTGTCTTTCTGTCAACATCTGATGATAAGAAGTATTGTCTTGAAACGTCCTAGGTTAAGTCTTTTGGTTATGTCTTCAACGGTTATGTCTTAAGTCAATAAATCAACGGCTATGTCTTCAATGGTTATGTTTTAAAATTGGTATGTGGTCTTAAAATTGCTATGTCATCTTGAAATCTGGAAATGTCGCATTAAATAGAAAGAAAAGATCTCAATATGTTTTTTGTCTTGGCTCTTCTATTGATGTAGCTCTGTTTTTAGAACAACTAGAGTGACATTTCCATTCTCACGTTTCTGATAGCAAGAAAATCAAAATATTCCAACTGTTGTTCATATGTACCAAATAGTAATATTTTTCGATTATTTTTTATTCAGTTTGCTTCTTGCGAGTTGGGTCTTTCATGTTGCTTTGATGTCTTTATTTGGTGACTTTTCCACTCTGGTTTTGATAAATTTGGACAGTAGCTGGTTTACACACTGTCTGAAAGGGCCTTACTTTATCCAACATAGTTAATATTGTGTTCAGTGCCTAATTTTGAGTGGTCTTGGCCACTACTAGTGGTCCTGGAAGTCAAGTAGTCGTCTTGGAAAGAAAAATTAGTTGGGAGAAATGGGACTCTTTGATAAGTTTCTTGTTCACAACAGTCTTTCGAGAAGTTTCTTGTCAAAAATACTAATGAAGCCTACCAAAGTCCATTTTCAGAGAAATTTGAGCTAGATGACTAAGGTGAGAAGACATTTCCTACGATTTCCAACAGTCTTAAGGGCTTGGTCAGCGATAGGTTTTCTGGGGACAAAGCCCCAAGCCCCCTTTTTCACAGAGTTTTCATATTATTTGTCGTCTACATTTCACCTTAGCTCTCGTAATTGCATATGACTTGGCTATGCAATTTTTGAATTGGCCCTATTACTATATGGTGTAACAACAGAATTTTGAGAAAAATGTCTGGCATAGGATCAGCATGGAATACACCCTGGAGTTTGCAAAACAGTGGCGTTGGAAAACCATGTAATTTTAAGGACTGAAATACATATACACCTGTAAACATCTTAGGGTGCAAAAATCAAGTATTGAGCTTCTTATCTGTTTGAGTAGTAGAGTACCACTATCTTATAAAAATTTTAAGGTCTATTAAAAGTCTGAGTCATGCTGCATTAGGCACTGATTGTGTTTCTCTGTTCAAATGGTATTCATTGTTCGGATAACCATTTATGCAAATTTCCATTTAGATGGTAGAACAGTACCGTCGGAGAAAAGGAAGAACTGTTTACTGTTTGATGATGATTAGATTTTGTATTATCATAAATGTGATTTCTCAATGGGACGTCTCTGCTCCCTTTGAAGTCCAATATTTGTTTGTAAAAAGCATTATTGAGTTGATTGTTTTTCCCGCAACACATATTCCTACCAGAAAGTTTTAGCCATATGAGGAGATATGTCATGCTTCATGTAAATACAACGAAGGTAATCTATTGAATTGGCCTGCAAATTTATTGGACATGTGTTTGTTTTGATCAAATATTGTTTTGATCACGTGTTCTCTTCAACTCCATTTTGAAGCAGTTTTATTAATTGGTGTATTTGTTTTTGTGCTGCAAATTGAATGCAATTGAAAATTGAATGCGAACTGAATGCAATTTAATATTTATTAGTTTTGGCTGTGGCGAACCAACTCATGAGCCAGTCAAATGCAAGGTACGATGCAGTTACCAACCACTTCTTAGATTAAATTTACGACTTGTTTTATGAAATCCAATTGGTTGTTCTTGTTATTTGGCAAAGTAATTATTTAGGACAGGACCAGGCTTCCTTTCCTATATTTAACACTCTGGCCACCTGAATGCACATCTTGCGTTCTCTGCGTGCTTAATGGTAGGGGACTGGGTACTACTATACTAATATTACATAGTTATTCACAAAATTACAGGGCCTCATTTGCTAGATCCACGAGGAGGCTAAGAACAATCGTAGCAGCTATTCGGCGATATTTAAAGTCTTGGTATTTTCATTTTTGAAATATTTTCAGAATGAATGGCATTATAAAGTTCTAGTGATTCGTCACAGCGTAGTTTATGGTGTGTTTCATTTAGCATCTTACCACATGTCTTGCATAAATGTGGGGAACTTCTTTTTCGTCGGCTAAATTGGCTAAAACAAATAGTTTTGATAGGCGGAGCTTCTCTGTTCACATGTCAAGCATTACTTTGAATTGCCAACTGAAAATTCAGTCTCTTGTAGCAAACTAGAATGGCTTGAGATCAGAGATTTTCAAGCTCCTTTGTCCCTTTTGGAATATAAATATTGCATAAGATTTCTTTTGAACCAGATTATTCTGGAGTGCTGCGCATTCAATTGGTTGAAAGCCTGTAGTTAATACCAACAGCATGCATGTTGATTTTTAGTGGCTGAGGAAGTGGCTCAAGAAATGTGACGATGACAGTGAGACATCCAATTGGATATCGGCGAATACAAAGGTACTGCCTCACTTTAGTTTCTCTTTGCAGTACCCCCTTATTCACCAAAGTTCATACTGAGTCTGGGAACTCTGGAAAACCTGCCAAACCTGGACAGCCTGGAAAATAGGCCGTTTTTACGAAAAGCCAGGGAATACCTGAAATAGTCCACGGAATTTTCTATGATATATATCAAAGTCAGGGAAAATCAGGGAACAGAAATTGTTTAGTTCACATAGAATTTTCATAAATTCTTGCATTGTTATCTGCAAAGTGGTTGTCCCATTTGTTATCAGTAAATGTGGGCTTTATCACTTTGCTTAGTGCAGTAGCAAGTATGTGTACATTTCCTATCTATTAGACTCCATTTTCTTTACCTACAATGTCTTCTAAACGTCCTTGGAACACCCATACAATGTTAGGAAGTTCCACCCCCGTCCTATTTTCACTGCAGAATAACACTTGTGAGCCCCCTTCCCCCTTCATACAATGGTGAATCAATAGCCAAAACCCTTAGCTATTTGGAAAGACGTCATTTCTCCCTCCAGTACTATTCGTATCACCTTCAAACAACATTGTTGTACGGTGGAGGGGATTTTGTAGTTCGTCTACAGCATAAATCACAGAAAGTGTTCCAAGACTTATGGCAGACATTGTATATGTTTAATTATGTGACATAGGGGTCTGGGAAAAGTGGGATTTTTGACTGTCAGTCAGGGAATAGTCAAGGAATTTTGATTCGCGTGTTGGGTATGAACCCAGTTTATCTATCATTTATTTAGGAATCACTTTCCATCAAGATGTATGCGCATTTTGATTGGTTCTAACAGCTAATCCTGTATCTGATGTTGGCTCCTAGCATTCGCTTGGTCTTATCTATGTCTTTTTCATTAATAACAAATGAGTCGCTATCAAGATTTTCTAACGTGATAAGGAAACTCAATTGAATCTTATACCTAAGTGTCAAGATTGTTTGTGTTCAACGAATGCTTACTGTTTAGCCAAAAATTGACAACACTCTTAAAATTCTTTTCATTGTGCTTAAGATATAAAATCATTATGTACAATTAATGTTGAATTTTAGTTTTCAAAATAATAACATGTCATTCTACAGTGGTAGGAGATTGGCTGTCTTTCTGAATTTGTATTTTTGTTGCTTTTATCAAGGAATGTCCTAAGTGCCACGTAACAATCGAGAAAAATGGCGGATGCAACCATATGGTCTGCCGTAATGCTTCTTGCAAGGTTTGTTTTATATGGTATTGTGTTTAGTTTTTTAATTTTTTCTTTGCAATTGTCTTGTTTCTTTGCCTGATTTTCATCTGTCTTTGAAACATATATTGTGCTTCTCTAAAAGTTTTATAGGAAGCAAACCTTTGAAGCTCATTGCGCCGTCCATGCCCGGAGACACGAGCGATCGCACATGGGTATGTCCACACACGTACAAAATCCCCAGCGCAGGAGGAAAATTGCCCGTGCCAACATCACTGTCAACCGCGCAATCCCACATGCCAAATAGGAACTTTGTTGCTGCAACTGCAACACTAGTTACTGTCACTATTTTCTTTATAACTCTGTTTTATCCAGTTTTTTCCTAAATGAAACATTTCACATGCTTCAGCAAAAAGAAACTTTGTACTTCAGAAACACAAGTGTTGGATCGCACGTGCAATTCCAAATAAGTAAGAGCAATCGCTCATGCAGACAAGGGCGTACGTGCAAATTGATGCTCTCGCTCTAATTTTTTCCGGGCATTTACTGGTAATGCTACTTTTCAAAGTTATCGTTAAAAGGTTTATTTGAAATTCCTCACCTGTAGGAAGAGAAAACTGAGATTCCATCACCGTTGTAAGATCATCACCAGTCATCACTGTATCAATATTTACAGTTGGTAAAGTTACACAGTGTCCTAAGATGCTAATTCAAACCAACTATTAAAAGAGAAAAGTGAAATGCATAAATCAACAGAGAATAAGAAAAACCAAAAAATTATATATGCATGTATGTAAGGCAAATTATCGAAAAATTTTGCAAGTGCATGTAGCTGCAGCCATTTGCATATCTTCTTCTCGATACATGCCAAAGTTTTTCTCGTTTTAATCTGTCATCAACGGTGTTCCACAGGAAATTGCCCCTAAAATATTGTTCCTACTCTGTTATAATTACTTTGACATTTGCGATACAACACTGTATTGTGTCTTTACGTTTACAGAGTGACTTTTGCTGGGTGTGTCTTGGCCCATGGGAAAGCCATGGATCTAGTTGGTGAGTATGTTTGTTCTTTACTGACCTGGAGTGATTTTTATTGTAGCTGTGTGGGAGCTGCTGCTTTGTACTGACTTTGATAGCCAATAATCTCTACTGCGATATTTCAGGGCTCGTGTAAGTCTTTGAACTCCTTGAAAAGTGCTGGAATTTGAAATGTCTTTTCCAGGGCACTGGAAACTCCTTAAAAATGAGAATGAATGAGATTGAAAGCTCTATACGCTCCTTGGAATTTGTGACTTTTTTTCTGAGCACTTCCTTCACAGCAATAATGCAAAAAATTATTTTAAAAATATCCAAGAAAGTTTGAAGAAGGTCATTCAAGTAAACTTTTATTATGCCAAGAAATGGCCTCGCTTTGAATATTTTAGGCTTCCTGTGTCTCGTTTTCGGTTTTTAAAGTTCCTTGAAAATATTTGTTTTAGTCTTTTAATTGTCCTTGAAAACTCCTCACATTTGCGTATCAAAATCCTGCACAAAACCTGGCATTCATTTCATTGTTGAAGTGTCTCAGTTGAAGTTTATATGAGCGCAAAAGGCATTAGTAGAGAACATTACGAATTAATGCTAGCATTTCTTTCTTGTTATCTGTGGTTTTGATAGAGCCAGTCATGTCTCCGTCGGTTTTTTACAGTCTTGGCCTGTATTTATGGTCCACGTAGTACATATTTCTGGTCTATGTCCTAATCAACTTTGTTCTATAATTGGCATAATCTCTCTTCGCTAATCTTTAGAAGTTTTCATTTATCTCTTTGACCTGTAAAGTGGATCGTCTGTACTGTGCTGAATTGGTAATGTTGGTTTCTAGCACTTCTCTTTTTGTTATTTGTGGTACATATTGCCCCTCAATCTCCCATTTTCAACGTTTAATCATCAAAACTTGTCTAGTAATACGATTTCACGTGACTGAGATACACTAAGCACTCTAGGATATGACAATTCACTTACATTTGTCTATTGATGGATTCTTTTTTTGACATGAAGCTGATCGTTGAAATGACCCTCTGCCTCTATTTCAGGTATAACTGTAATAGATATGATGAAAAGGAGGCCCAGGCGGCTAGAGATGCCCAAGCTGTAAGTTCATACACTTTCTAGTCACTTTAAATTTTTACACTCCTTTTCTAACTTTAATGTGAGTTTTTACAATATGCCTCTTTTCTCCTCCAAATGGCATTACATTTAGATTTGGAAGATACAGACTCAATGAATGCCTACTTAGTCGCCAGAAGTCATTATGTCACTTACAATTGGATGATAAAATACTTATTCCTCTCAGCTATTTCTCCATTGCATCTAACACCCACCCAACCCACCCCCTAGAACAATGTTGTTTCATTCATAAGAAAACACTTGGCATTGCTGTGCACGCAACACTGCCTATTGACAACATGTATTTCTCCCAAAAAGCAGCATTATCTGAGGGGGGAATAAAAGTTTAGTGCAAAACAAAGAAACATCCCAGGAGTTTTGGCGACTATTGTACCTCTTCTGTTTTATAACACTGAAAAGTACATATCATCTATCATCATTATCATATCATCATGATTGCCTAAGCATCAAAATGTTCTTCAGATTCGAATCCTTGGCAGTCTTTAATTCCAATTTTATTTTGCAATCAAACTGAACAATAATTGCATCGGGATTACATCAGGATCGTGTGTGTGAAGATTTGCCACTCATTCGTTTTCCCCTATCTTTATTTTGCAGAAGTCAAGAGCCAAACTAGAGAGATATTTATTTTACTGTAACAGATATATGAACCATTTACAGAGTGCAAAATTTGAAAGAAAGGTAAAATTATGATAGCAAAATTTTCAAGAGTAGTTTCATTGATAGCAATTAGAATTGGGAAAATTCATCTGCTTCGTTGGAAGTGGTAGGAAATTGTATTCCATTGTCCACAGTAGGATCAACCTGTTCTGGTACGGCCTTTTGTGTGTTCCCCCGCTTATTTGACTTTAAGGTCCCGAATAAGCGTTCCCCCGCTTATTTTTCGAAAAATGTTCCAACCCCCCTGTTATTAGGGTTCCCCTTATTATTTTTCAATTTTTCCAAGAGAAACCTGCAAACAGTTGGTACTACTGCGGTTGAGTTAATGATGAATGAGTGATGTGAAGCAAGTTTCTGACAAGTAGCTGCTTGCGTTGATGTTTGTCGGGATTTTTTTTACTTGTACTGGTTGGTGCATAGTTAGCCCAAACTTCCACACCCCCTGCTTTTTCCAACCCCCTGCTTAGGCCCACCAGACCGTTATTGTGGCCCCTGAAGGAATTTTGAATAAACTGAAACCAAGCGATATTTATCTCCCCTGCACTAGGTGGCATTTATAACATTGCTTCCCTGGTTGTTCACCACTATCTCGCGTGTCAGAAAGGAAACATCAGATTTGTGATATATA